>PGWS01006579.1:0-12289 GCA_002896235.1 Cicer reticulatum
GAAGGGCCGTAAATCATAATTGTAACGCCTATCACAGGCCGAAGTACTAAATTACCGAGGTGCTACCTATCACGGGTCAACACGGTTTACTAAAAACATAAATCATAAATGTACCGTCTATCACAGCCGAGAGTACTATTTACGAGGTGCCATCCTATCACGGGTCCACACAGATTTACCAAAAAATGTGTAGTCTATCGCAGACCTTACATGACGCGACAATCCCCGCAAGGAGTAAAAATGAACCACCAATCACATGGAATCATCTCGTGCCATCCGGTCGCCATGTACTATGAAATGCAGTGAGCATACTCTGACTTATCCACGACAATCATTAAGTAATGCATATATTAAGATTCCCATTTTTAATAATCATTTAACTCTAACGATTTCACGAACAATCATCATAAGTAAATGCATATATTAAAAGATTCCTCATTTTTAATACTCATTTAACTCTAAACGATTTTCAAATTCCACACAGAAGCATACTAAACATTTATTTTCCCACCACACACATCAAATTTAATCCACAATTTACATTAAATTCGATGAATTCAAAAACCACAAAATCATACACCAAGTTCAATCATCAATCACCACAAATTTCCAACCAAACTCATAGACATAACACATGCTAAACTAATTTTCACAAACCACAATTAAAACACATCAATTTCTTTTTCTCAACAACACACATGATGAAATCAAATTCCTTTTCCACGAAACACACACACACATATATTATTATAACTTAACAATATCTAAAAATATTAGATATTTATCAATTATCATTTCACCCATAACCTCTCAAACCATTTGATAAAAATATCCACTCTCGTCGCAACTCAATTGACAGATACAATTTTTAGCAACCTGAGATATTTTTACCAAATTGCCTAGAATTAAATTCTTCGTAACATAAATAAATTATTCTTCGCAAAAGAATTCACCGTACTTAATTAATTTATTTATCGACGAATAATTTTAATCAGGACATCAAAATATATTTTGGATATTAAACTCACAAAATATCAATAAGCTTGGCTAAAAAGCCTCAGAGTTTCAATACAAAAATATAAATTAGATTTTTAAAACTATGAATCTTACGTAGACTAAACAGATGACGATCAACCAAAAACACTAAATCTAAAACTAAGACTAACTAAAAGACACTTACAATTAGATCTAATCTTTTGCTCTTCATTGAACGCAATTAATCTTGTTCACCTAATCGATAACAGATAACTTACTATATTAAGATTCCAATTACCTTACGCAATAATTAAATCTCCTGATCAATTAAATTCATGACTTACCAATCTTCTTGTTTCTCTTATCGATTAATATTTTTTCTAATATATTAATCAACTTATGAATCCATTTAAAGCCTTACTATTGTATTAATTAGAAATCGTTTAATCCATTAGCAATCATATTAATCTATTTATTTCGAAAAGAAACTTTTTAATATATTGATTGAATGTCATCTAATCCACTAATCTATCAATTAACTTTATATAGTCCATTTACACGTTTATTAATCTAATAAGTAACTCCTCTAATCTATTAACCGACTTATTATCTATTAATTCACTTACTTAGTTTTCAATCGTCTAATAGATTAGATCTGCTGAACTAATAGAGTAACATTGTTATCCAAAACAAATTATTTAATAAAACAACATAATTATATCAACAGATCTTTATGTAATATCAAATACACAATAAATAATTATATATCATCATGACCAAAGTAATACTATAGTTGAGTCACACAGTTATTGAATTGCACTTTAAGAGTGATACGGTTAGAAACTAATACTGTTTTGGGAAAATTAGATTGATCAAAATAAACCAAGAACGTTCTTCAGTATAAAAATTTGTGTAATTCAAGTATCAGCATTAATTGTGATGTGATAACTAACTAACCTAATCACTTAATTAGTTATTTAGTTACATGACAGTTATGAATTGAATAGAAAGGACCATGTATAAATACAACACTCATTCATTCAACAAAAGTTCAACAAGTTCATTCCATTCACATTAATTCTAGTTTTCTATTTCTGCACTTTAAGAAAAACTGGAAAGCTAAACATGAGTATCCAGAGCTTGGTTGCGAGAACCCAAACAGAGTGAAACACGAGTTGAAGTGAGGATGAGTTCTATAACATTGATTTAACAGCGAGAATGCACTTTATTTTTTTATAAAAAAATCTTAATAAAATATACGTCGTAACACACAAACAATAAGAGTCATAAATAATTACATCATATATACCAAACAAGCTAAAATAGTTTGGGGGACAATAATCAAAAGTAATATACAAGTAGAAATATACACCAGGGCTATGAGACCTATCAGACATCGCTCGTGATCGCCTGGATTCCTCGGCAGACACCTGCAGATAAGTAATTGCTCCAAGAATGTTATCCTCATGGTCACGTCAAAAAAATGGAACATGAACCCACCAAATGAAAATTGTCAAGTAATGTCATATATATACAGTCATCCAAACAAAATAAACACAACAACCAACACACCTACAGTACAAGGGTGACCTCTCCACACACTGCAACAAGTCTGCTGACGCAATATCTCTCCTCGAAGTAGTTCGTTCTCTCTCAGCAGCCATAGAGGGATCAGTCTCCTCAGAGGTCAGGTCAACCCACGAGATAGGTGGCTTCGGCGCGCTGAAAGTCTAAAAAACATTTCACTACCTCAGTGACAGTCGTAATTGGATTCATTGACCGGAAGTGGGAAGCTCTAGCTCGATGCGTACCTAAGACGGTCCTAATAACTCTTCTCCTGCTGTGGATGATCCTTATCTTTCTCGCCAGCCTCGGTCCAAGCACTACATCCCCTACTCCTATGGTGGGAGTCCCCCACAACCGACGGGTGGCCTCCTCTTCACGCTCTAACTAAAGCATCCTACGCATCTTCCATGCTCCATTCTCCCAAGTATCAATCTGAGGTACAGGATAGTTGATCCTCTCCTGAGTGAGCTCTACGTGAAATACCTCCCCAACTTTCCTACTTGTCCTCACCATTCTCCCTATATATGTAGCCTGCTTGAAATGGGGTCGTATACACAACAGTCGGCGATGCCGATCAGAGAAATCTAATGATGTTTGCATAGTAAAGGTAACAGTTGGTAGAACAAACTCGGGTATCATCTGAGGGCAAAGTCCAATTTCCAAAATAATGTAAAGGGTCACAACCGAAATTAACAATAACATTTTTAACGATTATTTCATGAAGACACACAATAAACACTTTTACAATTACGGCATGATGACCAAACAATAACAGAGCATTGCAATATACATATACGACATATCATAACAAACATGACACGTGTGCCAAGCACCCTAATGCAATGCTTATATGATAATGCACATGATTATGGAATTTTGAAACCCTCATCGAATGGCGTAAATTCATAAATGTACCGCCTCTCACAACCTGTACTAAATTCACGAGGTGCCACCTATCACAAATCAACACGATTTAACAGAAGTGCAATCTATCACAGACCTACACGACTAAAAATCATCGTAAGGATTAACATTAGATCAATTAACTCATGGGACCATCACATTGCCCATCACGGTCACACTACACGTGACCATCACGGTCACCACTAACTATGAAATGTTGGAACATACTCTGACATTTTCTCAACAATGTTATGTAATGCAACTATTAAAAGTCACCCCTTGTATACTCATAGACACTAAAATAATTTCACAAAGCATACTCAAGACACATTCTCATTTAATAACATTCATAACATGTAGCACACACATTATTATTTCAAGAATGCATAATCACATCAATATTAATCAATCACATATTCACTGCATCAACCACACACATAAGGTTCGCTAGTGCAAACTAAAAATTTGGAAGGAGCCTTAACCTCTGAAATTGTAGCTTTTTTCATACAATTATTTCTAACTCAATCAAACAAAAAAATCTCGCTCGTCGCAACATCTTCAAATCAAATATTGTTTGACTTAATCAAATTAGTCCCTGAGATTTTAACTACTTACAACCTTTTCTTACTTCCTAAACCCCCCCCCCTAGAGTATATTTCACTAAAAGAGTTTACAACGAGTAAGGACTAATAATATATTAACTCCAACACCCACTTTCACATATAAAAACATCAATTTAGAAATCAACATCCTTCAATTTTCTTAGAGAATTCAACTAACAATCTTCGAAAACGTTTAAATTATTTTTTCTCAAATTTTTCACGCCAACACAAATTTTCTCAAATTATTCCATAACTCATTTTTTTTTGTTTTAAATAACTACAAGTTTGATCTACTACATTTTTAGACTAAATGTCAATAAAAGTAATTCACCTCATAACAATATAACTACACACAAAAAATATCAACAAATATTTTCTAGTTTCAAAGTTCTAACTCTTTGAAATAGTTTCATTCCTCTTCAAAATATATTAAATATCTTTTTTTCTTCTTTTGTTATCAACGAAGCTTGTATTTTAATTCATGAAATTTGGAATGTTAAAAAAAAATGAAATTCTAACTCAATACTTTAACCTTTACTTAATAAACTTGAAACTTTAATTAAAATCATGCAAACTTTTCTAAAAATTGAAAGTATACATATAAAAACTTGAAATCACAATTCACTAATTTTCCTTAAAACACAAGTTCAAAGATTTGATAACCACATGTATACATTTTCTCATCAATCATAACAATTATTTTTGGAAAGACATAAACTAAGAAAAATTATTTTTCTTTAATCACCACGTTAACATTAATATATCAGAGATCTCCCCACTGCTAACTATGTGTGAACGGTCTTGATTCCTTATCGAGACTAAATGAGCTAATTACATAAACATAAAGATTTATAAAAATTTGTTCACCACCAAAATTTATCCAAGCACATCATAATTCGAAAATTAAATCTTTTTATCTTTCAAGTTCTATCAATTCAACCATTAGAGCACAAAAATTTGAGTTAATAAAGTACTCTAATTCTTTAAAACTCAAGTCCAAGAGTAATTAGAGAGAGTAACAATTTTAACTCATAACATATTAATTTATAATCTAACTTTTTTGTCAAACTACTTAAACTTAGTTACAATTTGAACTTTTTCACAACTCTAAATTTTCTTGGTAAAGTTTCTATTTCAGTCAAACTATTTATTTCGAAACGTTCATTGCATAACTCAAATACTTTCCGAAAAATCAATCATTGTTTTTTTAACATGAAAATCTAAAAAATTCCAACAAACAAAAGTATCATCACTATACCTTCATTTAATACAAGAACATTCAAATAAAATCTTCTATTACTCACACTCCATAGATCATGGTTTTTTTTTTCTTCAATGAATAGAGGATTTTATTTGTTCAAGATCGCTCATATTAATCAAAGCTTGAACATCAAGTAAAACCACCGTGAAAACAAAGGAAAAACATCACTAACACTAATACACACTATTTAGAGAGGATAAAAGAGGGGCTTTTGCTCTTTTTTTCTTCTTCACTATAACAAGAACACAATACAAATGGATTGTAACTAAAAATCCAACTCTTTTCCCAACACAAGCATGCCCATGATATTGCAAGAATAGGAAGAGAAGGAAATTTTATTACCTCAATCAAAATGGTACACTAGCTTCCCCTAGTAGAGAGGACACATTTGTCTTCCAAAATTCTCTTGAAACAAAGCTTGGATCAAGGAGGAAAATGGTGATTTGTGTTCTTGGTCAAAACACTAACACTATGATTTTTTTTTTTTTTTGCTTAAAGGAGAAGAAAATGATGGAACGAGTGATAAGAGGGAGTGTCTCAGCTGATGGCTCTAAAAATGGCTATTTCCTTATTATTTTCACATACAAAAAAATTATTATCATTAAATATTTAAGTTTTTACTAAAATAATAATTACAACATCTAATAATTTTTACACACATCACATAACTTACTTCTTAATCTAATTTAATAAAAATATCTACTCTCATCGCTACTCAATTGACAGATGAATTTCTCAGTAAGATGTGACATTTTAAAAAAAAATTCGATAATAAATTCTGCTACAATAAATTTTTAACGGTTCTTAACCAATCTCGTGCATCCATTAAGTGCATTTGTGTCATTAGATTAACATTTAGGTCATTTTTCAAAATCTCACGGCTTATCCTAATCCATTTTGATATTTAACCAATCTTGTGCATCTATTAAGAGTGTTTGTAACATTGAAATAACATTTAGGTCATTTTCATTATCCTACAGCTTATTTCAATCCATTTTGGTTTGTTAACCATTTTTGGGCATCCAATAACTGTGTTTATGTACTACATTAACCAATCGTGTGCTTCCATTAAGTGCGTTTGTGTCATTAAATTAACATTTAGGTCATTTTTCTTCATCCCTCAGCAAATCCTAATTCATTTTGCTTCTTAAACTTTCTTGTGCATCCATTAATTGTGCTTGTGTCATTGGATTAACATTTAGGTCATTTTTGTCATCCTACGGGTTAATCAATCCATTTTTGGTTTGTTATCCATTTTTGTTGCATCAATAATTGTGTTGTGTCACTAGATTAACATTTATGTAATTTTTCGTCAATCACCCTCGAGCTTATTCTAATCCATTTTGGTTTTAACCAAATTTTATGCATCTAAATGTGCGTTTGTGTCACTAGATAACATTAAGGTCCATTCGAGCATCCTCGGCTTATTCTAACCCATTTGCTTTGTTAACTATTTTTGTGTATCCAATAACTGTGTTGTTGTCACTAGATTAATATATAGGAATTTCGTCATCCTTGGATTTTCTAATTCCAATTTGGTTCTTATCCCATCTTGTGCATCCGTTCAGTTCGCTTGTGTCATTGGACTATCATTTTAGGTCATCCTACAATCTTATTTTATCTCCTTTGGGTTGGTTAACAATTTTGTGCATTCCAATAAGTGCTTTCAGTGTTATTATATTAACATTAATTCATTTTAGTCATCCTTCGACTTATTCTAACCATATTGGTTGTTAACTATTTTGTGCATCAAATAATTGTGTTTTGTGTCACTATATTAACATTTAGGTCATTTTTCGTCATCCTCGGCTTATTCTATTTTAATTTGGTTCTTAGCCAATCATGCCGACCCATTAAGTGCGTTTGTGTCATTTGATTAAGATTGATGTCGTTCTTCGTCATCCTCTTCTTATTCTATTCCATTTTGGTTCTTACCCAATCTTGTGCACTATTAAGTGCGTTTTTGCCATTAGATTAAGATTTAGGGTCATTTTGTCAATCCCTCGATTTATTTAATCCATATTGTTTCTTAATCAATCTTGTGCATCCATTAAGTGGGTCTGTGACGTTGCATTAACATTTTGGTCATTGTTCGTCATTCTACGACTTATTTTCTATCCAGTGTTGGTTTGTTAACAATTTTTTTGCATCAAATAAGTGTGTTTGTGTGTCACTAGATTAACCTTTTGGGTCATTTTTCGTTAATCCTTGGCTTTATTCTAATCCATTTGGTTCATTAACCAATTATATATCCATTAAGTGTATTTTTGTCATTAAAATAACATTATGTCATTTTTTCTTCCTATGGCTTATTCCTATCTATTTTTGTTTGTAACTATTTCAATGCATCAAATAATTGTTTGTTTGTCAGCTAGATTAATATTTAGGTATTTCATCATCGTCGACTATTTTAATTCCATTTTGGTTTTTAATCAATCTTGTGTGATCCATTAAGCGTGTTTGTGTCAATAGAATAACATTTAGGTCATTTTTCAAGAAATCTCTTGGATTTATCCGAATCCATTTGATAATTAACCAACCCTTGAATGCATCCATTAAGAGCATTTATTCAATGAATAAACAGTTAGGTCATTTTCCCCTCATCCTTTGGCATTTTACAATCCATTTTGGTTTGTTAACCATTTTTGTGGCACCAATAACTGTGTTTGTGTACTAGACCGACATAGGTCATAGTTCGCACTACCACGGGTTATAATAGTCCATTTGTCCTTAACTCCTGTGCTTCTAATAGCTTTGTCGATAATGATACACATTAGTTATATTTCGTCATCCTCAACTTATCCTTACCTTACGTTGCAAATTTCTTGTGAACCACAACTGCGTCACCCTCACTGAATTAACATATATGTCATTTTCGTCACCTAAGTAGGTCTGAGGGCGTTCCTACCCATTTTGGTTTGTTAACAATTTTTTGTGCATCCAATAATGCCTTTTGTGTCACTCGTTGCATTCTAGGTCACTTTTTCGTCAACCATCTGCTATTCTAATCCTTGTTGGTCTTAACACAATAAGTTACATCCATTAAGTACTGGCCAATGATACGACATAATAATTAGCTCATTTTTCGTCATCCCTTATGCATCTTCCCCGTAGTGCTTATGTCATTGGATTAACATTGCAGTGGTCATCTTTCATCATCTTGCGACTTATCCAATAAGTTTTGGTTTGTGTTAATTTTGTGCATCCGCACCTGTGTTTGTGTCACTAGATTAACATTTAGGTCATTATTCATCATCCCTCAGCTTATTCGAATCCATTTTTGTTCTTAACCAATCTTGGTCATCCATTAATTGCGTTATTGTCATTGAATTAACATTTATGTCATTTTCGTCATCATACGCCTTATTCCTATCCATTTTGGTTTGTTAACCATTTTTGTGCATTCAATTAGTGCGTTTGTGTCACTAGATTAAAATTTAGGTCACTTTTCGTCATCCCTCAACTTATTCTAATCCATTTTGGTTCTTAACCAATCTTGTGCATCCATTAAGTGCGTTGGGGTCCTTGGATTAACCTTTAGGCTATTTTCATCAACCTACGGCTTATTCCTATCTATTTTTGTTTGTTAACCATTTTTGTGCATCCAATAATTTTGTTTATGTCACTAGATTAACATTTAGGTCATTTTTCATCATCCCTTAGCTTATTCTAATCCATTTTTGTTCTTAAACAATCTTGTGCATCCATTAAGTGTGTTTGTGTTGTCACATTAACATTTAGGTCATTTTTCGTTATCCCTCGGCTTATCCGAATTCATTTAGGTTCTTTACCAATCTTGTGCATCCATTAAGTGCATTTGTGTCATTGAGTTAACATTTAGGTCATTTTCGTCATCTTAATGCTTATTCCTATCAATTTTAGTTTGTTAACCAATTTTGTGCATCTAGTAACTACGTTTGTGTCATTAGATTATCATTTTAGTCATTCTTTTGTCATCCCTCGGCTTATTCCAATCCAGATTGGTTCTTAGCCAATCTTATACATCCATTAAGTGCATTTTTGTCATTAGAATAACATTTAGGTCATTTATCGTCATCCCTCAGCTTATTATAATCCATTTTTGTTTTTAACCAATCTTGTGCATCCATTAAGTGTGTTTGTGTCATTGGATTAACATTTAGATATTTTTTCATTATCCCTCGTGTTATTCTTATCCATTTAGGTTCTTAATCAATTTTGTGCATCCATTATGTGCGTTGGTGTCAACTAGGGCACATCTAAGTCATTTTAAGTCACACTTGGCTGATTCTAATCTCGTGGTTCTTATCCATCTTATGGCATCCGTTCAACGTATTGGTCTTTGAGTTAATGGCGGACCGCACATTTTGTTAATCATAAAACTGAGTTTTATCCCTTTTGTTAGTTAACAATTTTTGTGACCTCTAACAATCATTTGTGGTCACTTGAATTAACATAATGTTATAAGTCGTCATGCTCAGCTTATTCAAATCCATATTACGGTTGTTCTTACCATTCTGTTCATCCATTAATGTGTTTGTGTCATTGTATGAACATTTAGGTCATTTCATCCACCCTCGTGTATTCTTAACGCCAACAAGATCTTAACAATCTGCATCCATTATGTGCGTTGGTGTCACAGATTAACATTATAAGTCATTTTTCGCCATCCTTTGGCTGATTCTAATTACATTCTGGTTCTTTATCCAATCTTATCTATCCGTTCAATATGTTTATGTCATTGGATTAATATTTAGGTCATTTTTGCTATATTACGAATTATTTTTATCCCTTTTGGTTAGTTAACAAATTTTCTGCATCGAATAAGTGCATTTGTGTCAGTTGATTAACATTTAGGTCATTTTTCGTCATCCCTCAGCTTATTCAAATCCATTTTGGTTGTTAACCAATTTTTGCATCCATTAAGTGTGTTTGTGTCATTGGATTAACATTTAGGTCATTATCCTTACCCTACGGCATATTCCTATCCATTTTGGTTTGTTAACCATTTTTGTGCATCCAATAAGTGCGTTTGTGACACTAGATTAACATTTAGGTAACGTTTTTGTTAGTATAGAAGTACGCCTAAGAGGGGGGGTGAATTAGGTGTTAGTAAATTTTCTTGTTTTTTGTGATATGGTAATCAGATTTTCTGAGTTTAAGAACAAGGCTTAATAACAAGTGCAGTAAGTAAATGAACACGATAAGATTTATCCTGGTTCCCCTTATAACCAAGGGTACGTCCAGTCCTCTTGCACACCACAAGAGATTAATCAACTACTTGTCAGAAAATGTACAATTCCCACCCTGGGATTCTTGCTACAAAACTTCTAACAATTCTTTCTAAGATAGCACACCACTATCTTACTTGTACAAATGATACAATAAGGTTTGAATAAATCTAAGATGTGGTATATTGATAAACAACTCAATAGTAATTCAAGTACTTGAGAACTTTTTAGAATGATATGAAAATCTAATGCAAGTACTTAGAAAAATCAGAATTTTGTTCAAAGTTGTTCAAATGAATTAATTCAAGGATGGTTAATTTTTGATCTGAAGTTATGGGTTATTTATACTTCATAAAACATCCTTTCAGATTCGTGGCCATTGATCCAAGAGGTTTGATGAAAAATTACAATGTTCTAGAGGCATTCCAGATCTGAAAAATTGTAATGTTTCCAGGTGTATTCGAATACAGTATATGTGTATTCGAATACACTCTTTTGTAAACGTTGAAAAATTCGAATTTTACACCTTTTAATCGAATACACATCAGTGTAGTCGAATACAGATCATGTATTTTAGCCTCTGACTTAACTTGTATTCGACTACATATGAGTGTAGTCGAATACATTTGGCTACTGACTTACATGTAGTCGACTACAGATGCGTGTTAGTCCGATACACTTGGCCACTGACTTAGCTTGTAGTCGACTACAGAGCGTGTATCGAATACACCTTTTAAAGTTTTGCTTCTGACTTAAGTTGTATTCGAATACAACATGGTGTATTCGATACAACTTATGCAAATTGTCAAAAATATGACTTTAAATGATTTGTTAATGTTTGTTATGATTTTGAAACTGGTAAATGCATATGTTAATATGAATTGTTCTCAGTTTGAACTATTGATGTGTATATATACCTTTATATTTACTCATTATTATTGGATTTGGAAGCTCATTCAAGATGGTTGATCTCTTTTTGATCTTGCTGCATTGTCCATAGTTGGTGGTCTTGTCGTCATCAAAAACATGTAGTTTACATTCTCCCCCTTTTTGATTATGACAAAATGTTGTTGTGAAGAGAGTGTGATGTTGAAATCTTTGCTCCCCCGTAATAGGTGCATACTCCCCCGTTGTATGTGATGATTTGAAAATTGTTTTTGAGTGCCTACAAGGTTTGAAATGCAACAACAACACCAAATTTTCTCCCCCTTTTGACATGATCAAAAAGAAGAAGAAAACAAAGAGACATACACGGTGCGAGTAAAGTCATACACAAAAGACATAGAAGGAAACAAGAATAGCAGTAATGGAAATTAAGTTAGAAGATCATAAAAGTGAATACATAATAAGTCCTGAAACGAGTAATACAAAACACACCAGAATTAAAACGACAAAGGAGTTCATAAAGCAAATATTACAATAACACAGAATACAAAAAGTGAACTTAGTACAAAATTTAAAGACTTAATCAAATTCTGTCGGAATGTGAAAGGAAATGGATCAAGTTTGTCGGATAATTGAGTCTAATGTCTCGAGATAGTGCTCATGATTGCGAGCAATAGTATTTCAATGGTGGTGAAGCGAGTGTCGATAGAGGTGGTCAACCTTGTCGAATTGAGTTTTGAAAAGAAAGTGGAAAGAACAAAGCGAGTCATGATCATTTGATGGAGATAATAACATCATCAGATGCGGTTCCTCGCCATCTTCACCTCCTTGAGCAGCAGTGTTGGATGGTCCAGCAGTGTCCGCCGGTGCATCTTCAGAAGGTGGAC
>PGWS01006585.1:0-11410 GCA_002896235.1 Cicer reticulatum
CCCATTTAAACTTATACCCCCCCAATTTGTTAAAAATCCAATTTTATCCTTAAAAAATTCATTTACGTGAGCAGTTAAAAAAAATTACTCTAAAATCTGGACCTTGCTGAAATTTCCGGTAAGTCAACTTTTGCATCAAAATTTCCGGTAGTCATAATTGTTACCGGAAATTTGGAAAATGAAATTTCCGGTAGTTGTAATTTCAATACCGGAAATTTCAAATTTCCGGAAGCTACCGGAAATTTCAAAAAATTTGAAAAATCCGGTAGTCATTTTTGTTCACTGGAAATTTGGTTTTTTGAAATTTCCGATAGTTAATCCGGAAATTTCAAAAATCCGGTACTTAATTTTATTTTATTTTATTTTTTTTGAATATGTTTTTAATTTGTTTGTTATTTTATTTGAATTGTTTTTTTGAACTAGGGATGGAAAACACACGACCAGTATTTATAGATTTAACTGAAGCATTTACAACTGATCAAATTTTTGAGTCACGAGAAGTTGTCATATCATGGGCAAGAGAGATAGGTCGACAAAATCGAGTAGCAGTTATCATTACTCGATCAGACGTAGAGACTGGAAAGAGAGGAAGAAAGTCAAAATTAATTCTTGGTTGTGATAGAGGTGGACAATATAAGTCAAATAAAAATGACACAGGTACTTCAACTAAAAAGTGTGGATGTCCGTTTAAACTTAAATCGAGACCACTGAAAAATGATGAAGGATGGATTATTAGTTTAATCTGTGGACTTCACAACCATGAGTTAGTAGCTACTTTTGAGAATAATGCATTTATGGGACGCTTAACAGAAGAAGATAAGAAACATGTTGATGAGTTGACAAAGTATCACGTTGCACCGAGACATATCTTGTCATCTTTGAGAGATCGAGATACGGAGAATGTGACTAGTATCTATCAAATTTACAAGCGACGAAGTACATACAGGAAGAATTTGATGGGACCTAGAACTGATATGCAACATTTGTTGAAGTTACTTGAAGCTGAGAAATATACTTGTTGGAGTAGGACTCATGAGGACTCCAACGTTGTGAGGGATATGTTTTGAACGCACACATATTCCATAACTTTGCTTAACATGTTCCCTCTTGTATTGATCATGGATAGCACCTACAAAACCAACAAGTATAGGTTACCGTTGTTTGAAATTGTTGGTGTAACTTCAACTTGGTTGACATTTAATGTTGCATTTGCTTATATGGATTCTGAACGTCAAGACAACTTTTGGTGGGCATTGGAGAAGTTAAAAGAATTGTTTTTTTCAAACACGCCATTTCCTCAGGTGATTGTGACTGACAGAGAACTGGCTTTAATGAATGCAATTAAAGTTGTATTTCCATCTTCAACAAATTTACTTTGCCAACTTCATATTAACAAAAATGTTTGAGCCAAATGCAAACAGTATATATTAAAGAAAGACATGCAAGAACCCATTCTTGAGTTGTGGAGGAAAATTGTTTATTGTTCTGAAGAGAAGGAGTACGAGGAACTTTTGCAAGTATTTGAGCAAGCATGTGTCGACAATATTATTTTCTTTGACTACGTCAGAGACACATGGTTGAATCCTCATAAGGAAAGATTTGTTGAAGCATGGACCAATCGAGTATTGCATCTAGGAAATACTACGACTAATAGGTATGTCATTAAAATTTCACATTTTGTATGATATATGATATATGATTTATGCATGATATATGATCATTACTTCACATTTTGTATTTTTTTGTTTAAATATTAGGGTTGAGTCTGCTCATTGGTCATTGAAGAGATTTTTGGAACACAGTAAAGGAGATTTTTGTAAGGCATGGAATGGTATGAATGACATGTTGAAGTTTCAAATTATTAAGATCAAAGGTTCATTTGAGATAAGTAAAGGTCGCAAAGAGCATATACACAACAATCCATTCTTTGAGAAATTGACTTGGGTGGTATCCAAGAAAGCCTTAGGTGATATTGTTGAAGAATACAAGAGAGTCAGTTATGTCGGTAACGATAAAGATGTGTGTTGTTGTATACTTAGAAAGACTCATGGATTACCTTGTGCATGTGAGTTAGCACGATACAAGATGAAAGGTGTTCCAATCCCATTAGATGTTGTTCATATACATTGGAGGAAATTAACCTTGAATAGTGATCAAGAGAATGAACAGTTGACAAATGATTCAGAGTTGGACATTACATCGGAGATGGATATAATTTGGAAAAAATGGAAAACACTTAATATTGCTGGAAGAAGGGCTTTAAAGAGCAAGTTGTGTGAAATAGCATATCTGGAGACAACATCAATGTGTGCACCAGTGGATAAAATCAAAACAAAAGGTGGTGTTAAGAAAAAAGGCAATAAGCCGAAGGGATATGACGTATATCGCGACCCATCATACTTTGAGCATGTTGATACTCAAGTCTCCCAGCAGGTATCCAAACAAGTCTCCCATCAAGCATCCAAACAAGTCTCCCATCAGGCATCCAAACAAGTCTCCCACCAGGTTAAAAAATATTTCCACGAGTTTCCTTCTTTAATTCATCCATATATTGAAGACATAGTTAATGTTAAAGCAGATGGAAACTGTGGATATCGTGATATTGCTGCTTTACTTGGTTATGGTGAAGAATACTGGAGCATTATACGTCGGCAGTTGTATACAGAGATTAAGTCCAAACCTGATTTATATGCTGCATTATTCAAGGAACGTTTGCAAGAAGTGACAAAGTCTTTACTTGTAACTGAGTTGGAAAACCAAGGTAATGAGAAGTGGATGACCATTCCTGATATGGGTTACGTGATAGCAACAAAATATAATCTCGTTCTTGTTACATTAGCAAAAACTTTTTGTTTGACTTTTTTCCCATTGAGGGGTGCACATAATGGAGATTTGTCACGTGATCGTGTTATCAGCATTGGTTTTGTTAACGAAAATCATTGGGTTCAAGTTAAATTGAAATTTGCATGTCCGTTACCTCCACTTGCATGACATTGGAAGAAGCATCGTAGCGATGAGTCTACATCATGGGCTATCGCCTATCGCTTATGCAGGACGTCTACAACATTAAGGTTATTTAGATTTAAAAAATAATTTAGATTATATGTCTTTGGCAGATGATTGACAATTTTGAGTTGTATGTTGTTTTAAATAATATGATTGACACTTTAAATGTTGTTTTCAATTTAGATGATTGACACTTTTAATTTGTATGTTGCTTTAAATGATAGGATTGCTACTTTAAATGTTGTTTGAGATTTAGTCGCGAATAATAACTCTGAATAATAAATAAGTCGCTAATAATAACTCTGAATAATAAATAAGTTGCTAAAAATAACTATGAATAATAAATAAGTCACTAATAATAACTTTGAAGAATAAATAAGTCACTAATTAATTAAGTCTGAATAATAAATAACTAACTAAATAAGTCGCTAATAAAATAAGTCTGAATAACAAATAACTCGCGAATAATAAAATAAGTCTGAATAATACAACCATAATACTATTGATAATCTCCTCCTCTAGAAATGTGTAAAGCTCTCTCTAATAAGACACACATCTGATCTTCAGGACCACCTATATACAAATCTAAACTCTGCTGTATAAGAACACCAACTGCGTGACACCGTGTACACCTAGTATCGGGACCAGCATCATGACTATGACCAGCATATGCAGCAACATAAGGGATCATCCGAGGATGAGATATCCTATAATACCACTGGATGTATCCCTCAACACACTCATGTGGATATGCAGCTGGATGCAATCTAGCTCGAAGTGATCGTACAGAATTCCGGTACATACTCCATTCAACGTCGACATCACGTGCAACAAGCATCGGTGGTGTAGGAGGAATGTGTTGAGTATACCCAAACTGTCGTATGCACCTCTCAGGTAAATACGGAACCATCGTGAAACACCAACGAATGTATCCTGTAAATAATGACACAGACTGAAATCGTGTCACAGCGTTCTGATCGTAATCTGGTGCCCAGATATATCATGTATCCCTCAAAGCATCATTTTGCCCTGTAATATGCACATTCCCAGATGTTTTGTTTTCTGTCGTTCAACGAAACATCCGTGGCACGAGACATATGCCCACCATATCCGTTTACAAATATCAGGAAATGTTCATATCCAAGTCTGTAAATAATTGAAATGTAGTAAATAATTAAGGTGATGAAATAATTAAAAAAATAATGATAAAGTATAATAATATAATAAATATTAATAGTACCTGAAATAAAGACCAAATATCCTCGTCAATCTGTTTGGTGCAGCAATGTACTGTCTCTATTATGTCATATAGCACAAACAAGTGCAGCCGGTCCCCCATGCCCATTTACCAAAACTATCAAGATCTTGAAACAGAAAGAAATTTTGCAGATACAAGTGTTAAACTTTTACCGCAAGAGAATATGTACATCCTACCAAATAAGTAGATATGCCCTAGCGGCACAGTCATTCTTCGTTCATGAAGTTTCTTAAAAATACCTCTTTCAACCACTCAAAACTATACGAAGCCCCTCTATTGGTCCTAGTCTCAGTGACAGCTTCATCATATGTAACCCCCAACAACTCAACAGCAGCAGCAATTGCCAAATCTTCATTGACATTTGCGGGAGGTGTGAAAAACTCTCCAGTACACGGGATGCTCAAAAGACCCCTGACGTCGTCAAGAGTAATAGTCATTTCACCGAATGGCAGGTGAAATGAACTAGTCTCTGCGTGCCATCTCTCAGCAAAAGCAGATATCTTATTACCATCAATCATATGCAAACTACATCTTCTCAGAGGACGTAATCCAGATATATTAATCCAATGATCTATTTGAGCAGGTAAATGATATCTAATATCAATGAATTTGTCTTGCTTTTTGCCATTGGAAACAACTTTCAAGGCACGTCTTTCCTGTTTAATTAAAAATAACACAATTAAAAATATATTATAATCTTATACTACAAATAAATTATAATGTGTAATAAAATAACCTATACTACAAATATATTATAATATGTAATAAAATAAATTATTTACTAACCTGTCCATTCCACACATTAATTGCAATATGATGCTCATAATCTGTAAGGACAGAAAGATCATAAGGACCTCCAGGAAACATGGGTTCATCAGGCTGGTGCTGCTGACCATGTTCATCATCAAAATGTTGCTGCTGCTGGTCATATTCATCATAAAACTCATGATCGTGCTGAGGCTGCTCATCATGGGGCTGCTCATCCTGTTCTGCATCAAACATAAGATTTTGCTGTGGCTGCTCATCCTGGGGCTGCTCGTCCTGAGGCGCCTGCCTTTCCTCATTTCTCTTTCTCCTTTTTTCAACAGCAGCTCTCCTATTTGATTGTGTAGGAGGCCGAACTCGCGAATAATCACCACCGTCAGATTTTCCTCCTCTGGTCCTCACTAACAAAATTCAATAAACAAAAATTAAAAAAAAAAAAAATTACACAGTGTACCGGAAATTTCAAGAGGATTGAAATTTCCGGTAGTTCAAAATACATACCGGAAATTTCAAAAACGAAATTTCCGGGAATTTACAACTACCGGATTTTTCAAATTTCCGGTTTGCCTCCCGGAAATTTCGTTTTTGAAATTTCCGGTATGTATTTTGAACTACCGGAAATTTCAATCCTCTTGAAATTTCCGGTAAAAACTAAATTTTCCGAAAACTTACTTTTCCGGATTTTTCAATGTGGGGGTAAAGTGTTTGAATTTTTTCTTATTTTGACTTTTACTGTTTTTTTTAGGGTTATTTTAGGTATTTTACAACAAAAATTTTATGTTGGGGGGTATAGGTTTAAATGGGGGGGTACATAGCCAATTTTCCATATAATTCCTCATTGTCATTCTAAAAATTTATTTTTATTTATTTTTACTATATCAAAAGAAGCTGAAAATTCGAACCAGAATTGAAACCAACTAGTGGAAATTTGTTTTGGGCCAACAGCCAACACCGTAAGGTCCATCGGAGGGTAATATATATACCTCATTCTGCAAAATTCTATATAAATTTAATTTTTATTTATTTTTACATATATCAAAAGAAGCTGAAATTCGAACACAGAATTGAATTCAATCGAGAGATAGAAAAAGATGGGTGAATACGAATTCGAATTCGAAGAGGGAAGATTCGAACAACAACAAGAAGAAAAAGTGTATCATCATCATGATAATAGTCATGATAATCAGAATCATGACAACAATCATAATGATTCCTCTCCACAACCACCTGTTGCTGATGAAGATCTCACCGACATCAAATCCAACGTATTTTTCTATCTTCCATATTTTCCTAATTCACTCTTCGTTAATTTTTCTTTTTTTTAGCTTTTATCATCTTAATTTCTACAAAATAATTAGGGTTTTCTGTTTATTATCCCTTTTATATTTAATAATTTTCTTCTATTGGCTTTGGAACAGGATTTTTTACTTCTGTTTTCCTTTTGCTTTGAATCGAAACTCAGTATGCGAAAATTAGAGATGTCTAGGTTGTGATTTGATTTTGGCTTATTTTCTGATTTAACTGTATTGTTAATTAGAGTTCTCCTGAGTAATTGCATACTGTATTTGATTTTTGTGCACATAATTTTATTTACGTTTTTTTTCTGTTGCGATTTTATGCTGTTTTAACATTTTTCTTTAATGTATTTAATAAATTTTATGTATAACTATGAATAAGAAATAAGAAATTTGGAAGTAATAGAAGTTTGTGGAATATTTTGCATGCATTGCGATATGGTATTTGTGATTGTGGTTTTATGTATAACTATTGGTTGATTCTTGTGTGTCCTGTTCCATGGAGCATCTTTCTCTGATGTGCTTATTTTTTTACCAAAGTTTTATATGCATTATATAGTTTGATATAACTGCTATTATATAGTTTGATATAACTGCTATTATATAGTTTGCAGACGTGGGTTTGTTTACTCCATGTTAATGTTTTGATTGTGTTTTGGCAGCATGGTTCTCGTGATAATGACAGAGAATCCTCCAGAAGTAGAGAAAAGGAGCGGGATAAAGGGAGAGACAAGGAGAGGAAAAGGGAAAGGGGAAGGGACAGGGATAGAAGCAGGGAAAGAGATGGGGAAAAAAGCAGAGACAGGGTCAGAGATAGAGAGAGAAGCAGGGAGAGGGACAGAGATGGGGAGAAAAGCAAAGACAGGGAGCGTGATCGGGATGGCGAGAAGGACAGAGACAGGGACCGTGATCGTAGAGATCGACACAGGGATCGTAGTGAGAGAAGGGTAAGGGATAGAGATGATGATGATTATTACAGGAGTCGAGACTATGACAGGTAAAGGCATATTTGGGTTTGGTGCATCAGCATCATATTTTTCTGTGGAAATAATTGCATGTGATCTATTGGTCTTATATGAGAATTCGCAATTTTATAACCAGAACATTAGACATGTTTTGTTTTCAGTTAACTGTTTTCTATTGATATTATTTATTTCCAATATTCATCTAAAATTGTATGCTGTGGTGTAGACGGAGGGATTATGATAGAGAGGATAGGCATAGGCGCAGGTCTCGATCTAGATCAAGGTCAAGGGCTCGGTCTGAGCATAGGTCAAGTGCTCGATCTGAGCATAGATCAAGATCACGTTCTCGCTCACGCTCTAAAAGGTAAGTCCCAAAAAGATCCTCAAGATTCATAATATAGGTGTGCACTAACATATAATGCGTGTGCTGTATCTTGCATTTGGAAAATTCGTAGTTCAGTTTTTTCAACTAAATAGTTCGATGATGTGCAAGGGGGACTGATATAATGTTGTGAATGCATGTGGAAGGGAATAATAATTTACTTAGTTAATTTAAGAATATATTTTATTACAGTTTGCATGTTTGATATATCCTTGATAATTTTAATTTGGTTAAAGTACTCTTCACTTAGAAGATCATTAGTATTTCATTAAAATTATTAGTTAGTCTTAATGATTTATAACATTGACTTTAAAATTTGGTAACCAAGTGCTTGAAGCTTACACTACTCAAACTTAGTTATGTTGACTTTATATTTGTGATAGGTAATCATTTATTTATTTACATTCAAGTGCTGGTCATGTCACTAAGGCCACATGACTTGCACAATTTCTTTGCTCTCAATTTTGATAAAGCCTAACCTTCACTCATTTTAGACCGGTGGTATTGAACTTAATGGAACTTTAACGGTGTTCTTGCCCTTCTGATAACTTGGTATGTGTTTGCTTTGTGTTGAACCCACAGCAAATGCGCTTCAAACCTGAAACAAAGCTTTGGAACTATATGGGATTAAAAGAATCCCTTAAAACTAAAGGAATTTATGAAGTAATTTAACCTCTTATTGTGAGGCATATTAATGATTAGATAACCTATAGTATGGAAAACTTATAGGGCATGTATCCATTATTTAAATTTCATAGGTAGTAGAAGGTTGCCTTCCAGCTCCATGATTGTAACAATATAGAAACCACCTGTTTTAGAATTGTGTTAGATGCTGTCAAGTTTTACTTTTATTATTTATATTTTATTGATGCACGTTCCTTTGCATGAAAAGTAACATTCAATATTGAGAAACTAATTTGATTTACTTACAGCAAAAGGACTAGTGGTTTTGATATGGCTCCCCCTGCTTCTGCGATGTTGGCTGGTGCTTCTGCTGTTGCAGGTACACTTTCTCATGTGTATAGTACGAACTTTTTAAAACTTAACGTCTTACTTTTTTGTTTTTGATCCTAGTATGGAAAATTCATATCAAATTACACGGTGTTTACTTGGTAAGCTAAGTTTCAGTTACTATGTGGGTATATAATTCATGAATACTGGTTTCTCTTGGTGTGAGCATTTTGTCTTTCTTTTTACTGTGATATAATTCTGGGACTAAAAGATGCTTTGGTTTTTTGTCTTGTGTTTGGTGTTTGTTTTTTTTGTTCTATGTCGTCTTATGCTCTAAGAAGGCAATGTTGGGCTACTAGCCCCACTGTGCTGACAATGGGCGTGAGCCGACCTCTGTAGCTTTTATGTCCAAGGAGGGATCAATGCACCTGTTTTTGGTGGGTCTTGTTCGTCTTCAACTGGAAACTATTACCTACTTTGGTAGACTTACGAATATTATCTCTAAAGCTTGTTTACAAATTACAATATTATTTTTATTCTTACTGGTAAAATTGTAACAATAGTGATGAGGTAAATTTATGCTTAAGTTCATGCCAGTTGTAGCAGGAGTCAGTTGATACTTAATAAAAATATAATGGGATTGCAAAAGATGAAAGTAATGAGTTTTTTCTGAGTGCAATATGCCTTTGTTGCAGGTCAGATCACTGGGGCAAGTTCTGCAATTCCCGGAATGTTTCCAAATATGTTTCCCCTGGCTACAAGTCAGGTATTTTTCTTTTTATTCCCAACTCTGGTTGTGTTGAACAAAATTTTATCAATTTCATTATATTTTTGTTTGTCTTTTCAAGATGCAGCCATTTAGTGCACTCCCTGTCTTGCCAGTTCAGGCTATGACACAACAGGTAAAATAGGAATTTCTGTGAGATTGTTTAACTTTTTTCCCTTTTAACATTACTTTCCCTAATTTTGTCCCTTCGATGTACCAAACATGTAGGCTACACGACATGCTAGGCGGGTGTATGTTGGGGGCCTCTCTCCTACAGCTAATGAGCAGGTAATGTAGAGTAGCTCAATATGATCTTTCGCTGTTGGTTTCTGACTGAGAACGGCCTAGCTAGTTTCATATCCACTAAATTGCTGATTTTCCATATAGTTTATACGTTTCATAAGACGTTGAAGCTTTTTAGAGTATGTTACTGCACACTCTACTGCTGATTCTTGTGATTTGAGTTCAGGAAGGAATTCTAATAGGACATTGTCAAGTGGAGAACAAGCTGGACAATTTTTTCTTAGCTGGTTTTGTTTGTACTATTTTATTTTATAATTTGCTTCTAATTTTGTTTTGCTGCAGTCAGTTGCAACTTTCTTCAGTCAGGTTATGGCTACGATTGGAGGAAACACTGCTGGTCCAGGTACATAATGATCTTAAATGGATTGTGCCCGTTTGCCGACCTTATAATCTTGCTAATTGATTTAATTTTGTTTTGTGCAGGTGATGCAGTTGTGAATGTTTACATCAACCATGATAAGAAGTTTGCCTTTGTGGAGATGAGGTCTGTTGAGGAAGCGAGCAATGCAATGGCTTTGGATGGGATTATTTTTGAGGTATCTTTTTTTTTTTTTTAACTATAACCAAAGCTTGAGATGTTTTTTGTTTGGAAAGAATGTGAGTACATATATTAGTGTTAATCCTAATTTCATTTTTAATTCAGGGTGCACCAGTTAAGGTCAGGAGACCTACTGATTATAATCCTTCTCTAGCTGCTACCCTAGGGCCAAGCCAACCTAACCCAAACCTTAATCTGGGCGCTGTTGGCCTATCACCTGGGTCTGCTGGAGGACTTGATGGTCCTGATCGGATTTTTGTTGGTGGAGTTCCATATTACTTTACTGAAACACAAATCAGAGAACTTTTAGAGACTTTTGGTCCTCTTCGGGGTTTTGATCTAGTGAAAGATAGAGAAACAGGGAATTCAAAGGGTTATGCATTTTGTGTTTATCAAGATCTTGCAGTTACAGATATTGCCTGTGCAGCTCTCAATGGAATAAAAATGGGAGATAAGACTCTTACAGTTAGGCGAGCTAATCAAGGTACAAACCCAATGCAGCCTAAACCTGAGCAAGAGAGCATTTTAATGCATGCACAGCAGCAGATTGCTCTGCAGGTATGATGAGATTGTCATTTTGGATTGTATTTCTTGCACAGATCTTTTGTGCCCATGTTTGAAATTTTTATCGCTACATTACGTTTGATTTTTGTAGAAACTTATGTTACAACCAGCATTGGTGGCAACAAAGGTGCTGTGTTTAACTCATGCAGTTTCAGCCGATGAGCTCAAAGATGATGAGGACTATGAAGAGATTCTTGATGATATGCGACAGGAATGCTCCAAATTTGGTAATTTCTGACTTAGTTTGCTTATCTTTCACAAAGTATAATATATTCATATTACTTTTATGTGTTATTTATTTGTTTTAAATCCCTTTGTAGTCCCACATTCTCCCATGAAGAATCAGACCTAAGTTACAAACTGAATCCTCCATAACTTTCAATCTTTACGCTTTCTTATTTCATTGCTTGCTTTTGAAAAGGTGGTGCATATTTCATTGTTTTTCATTCACAATCTGCAGGTAATTTGGTGAATGTGGTGATCCCTCGCCCACGACCTGATGGTGAACTGTGTCCTGGAGTTGGAAAGGTTTGCTTTTTTGACTCATTCTCTTGGAATTCTCTTCCCTTTGGTCTGCGGTCATAATTTTTTGTTGTTTGTTGTTTGTCTGTGTTTTT
>PGWS01006596.1:0-11010 GCA_002896235.1 Cicer reticulatum
TATATATAAAATTATAATACAGAATTAATTTTGAATTTAAAAAAATTAATTTTTTAATATACGTAAAATTTTGTGGCGGCCTAAGCCCTCAAGAAATATTTTTTTTTAATCTGGTAATATTTTGTGGCGGCCTAAGCCCTCACAAAATATTTTTTTTTAATCTGGAGGTCATTTGTGGCGGCCTAAGCCCTCACAAAGGAGGGAGTTTGTGGCGGCCTAAGCCCTCACAAAGGAGGGATTTTGTGGCGGTCTGGGCCCTCACAAAAGTTGATTTTAAAATCAGTTTGTCCTTTGTGGCGGCCTAAGCCCTCACAAAGGCAGACTTTTGTGGCTGAAAAAGCCCTCACAAATGCTAACTTGTTTCTGGCACTTTGTGGCTGCAAAAGCCCTCACAAAATTTTGTGACCAGCTTCTTTGTGGCTGCCAAAAGCCCTCACAAAAGCCACCTTTGTGGCTGATTATACCCCTTTGTGAGGGCAAAAGCCCTCACAAAATGCTTGTTTTCTTGTTGTGTTTAAGTAGATATTTTTCGTAGTTTTGTGTTGTTTTTTATTTTATTTTAGTGCAATGTTGAATTTTGGTGAGAAATCAACATGACCTATATGGAGTAGTTTAGCCATATGTAGAGTTGTAGATGTTCAATTGGAGTCAAACCAAGGGCAAATGAAAGCTAATATTTATATCTACAACTTTCATGAAGACACCAAAACCAAATTCAAAATCTAAAGAGAAGAAAAATGCACTATAAGTCAGACAACATATGTTGTGCGCCTGAAGTGTAAAAACCTACACTTGGGGCGCATTTCGGCCTTCCTAACATTGTCCACTTGCGCTTGAAGCGCAAATTCCGAACCTGGGGTGCGTGGTACGTGACTGAATCTTGAAGTGCAAATTCCGCGTCTGGGGTGCGTGGTACGCGGTTGAATATATAAAAACACATTTTTCATTTTCTAGGGATCTTTTTGACTATTGGAAAATTGGGAGACTTGTGCCCGAGATGAGAGAACTTCAAAGCGACCGTTCTAACACATTGAAGCGTAGTTTTTATCAAGAATCTTCATGAATATTTCTTGTAATGTCTCCTAATCTTCTATCTTTTCTATTCTCTAATTATGATAACTAAACCTATTTGTTAGGGTATGATGTGTAACAAGATGAAACCTGTATTTTTTCTGATTTGATTTCTAGTTATATTGAATAATTATTGTTATTTTTTCTTAACTTTGTGCTTATATTGCTTTTGATGCTTGATTCAAATTAAAATGTTTACGATTTCGTATTTTGAACGGAAGTGACTTATGAATGCTTCGAGATTGAAAATTCATGAATTTGTAGGTCTCAGGGATAATACAGTCATGAAAAACAATTAAATCGTTGCAGAGAAATATTTTAAAAAGAAGATTCTGTCCGATAATGTTTAAATCTATATCTAAATCCACTAAGGATTAGGGGTTATTGGAATAAATATCTATCACTGAGACATTAGGGTAAGAAAAATAAAGAGAATTCGATAATAATTTAATAAAGAAGATTCAGTAATTCTAGGATCAATTAGACACCAAAGTGGATTCAAAGTGAAACTCATCCCTGACATTATTTCTTATTATAAATATCAATTTTATTATTGTTGGGTATTTCAATATTATTTTCAATCAATTCGGAAACTTTTTGTTCATTTTAGTAATTAAATACAACTGATAGTAAAACGCAATCATTTTTGAGTTCGACACTCGGTATTCCCGATTTTATTAATTACTTGCAACATTTAGTACACTTGTTGAAACGCTATCAGTAAGAGACAACAAATTCGTCGTAAGCACAACGCTGTTTAGAACATTATTTTCTAAGGGTTGCTATTAGTGGATCATGTATGCTTTCACTGATAGATTAGCATATCATTTGGCGAAAAGGTTAGCTAGAGAGAAATCATAATACATCCAAAAGAATGAGACTAATGTCATAGAGTCACTCATTATGGGTAACCCGACCTAAAAAACTAGAGATCCCAAGATTTAGGTTCAATGGGTAATACAAGTCGTGAGTGGTATGAGATGAACATGTTATTATAAATTAGAGAAAACGTGATTCATCGAAGCAATGATAGATTGAGGTAATAGAAACTACTTTAATGAGATCTATACTCTATGTAGAGTGGAAAGTACCTTAGCTACAAGAGTACTGTTGATAGACACAGCTATGTGAATGTGGGGGAGACCCGCTATTCTATGAAATTTTGAGGCAGAAATCCTAGAGCGTTTACTATAGCAAGCGATAGACGTGCAAGGCCATTAACACACAGACTTTTGAAAATACACCATATGAAAAGGTTGTGCGTGAGTTTGATGTCAGAGATAGAGTTCAAGACTACAAGTCATTATTCTTGAATCTGAATCTTACTTACTAGCAAAAATTCTAGTCAAGAGATATCTTTATTTATGCACGATCTTATAGAAGTGTTTGACGCTATTTTAAACATTTTTTTAAATTCAAGTGGGGGTTGTTGGAACATAGAGTATGTTAATGTGTGAATTTAAAAACTGTTGAAGTCCCACATTGGATACTCTCATATTTTGAGTACTTTTCAACTCTATAAATACTAAAGTCTCACATTTGATAGAAAGCGTATGTGGGTTTGCTTACATTACTATATAGTGAGTTTCAAACTTTTGTTTAAGGTGCACCAAAGTTAGATGCATTTCTCAACTTTCTCTTTTCTCCCTTTTCTATTATGCTCAACTTATTTTCGAGCCACTTCTCCTATTTCTTTATGTTCCTTTGATATTTATGAATGTTTTTGTACCGTTGTCCCTTCGATTTTTAGAGCGGTTGTTATACCTTAGTCCTATCAATTTTTAGAGCGGTTGTTATGCCGTAGTTCCGTCGATTTTTGAGTGGTCCTAATACCACTATTATTTTAGAGCGGTTTTTATGCCGATAGTCTCGTCGATTTTTTAGTGGTCCTAATACCACTCTGAGCGGTTTTTGTGTTGTAGTGTTTTGTAGTGATTTGTGTGTCGTAGTCTTTTAAAGCGATTTTTTGTGCCGCAATCTTTTTTATATATGAGTGGTCAAAATACCATATTACGAGTGATTTTAGTCGTCATATTGAGAGTGACTTTAATCGCCATATTGAGAGTGACTTTAATCGCCATATTGAGGGTGTAATTCTAGAATGATTTTCTACGGTGCAGTGAAACTCTGATACAATGAATCTGAAATGTTTTATCCTAGAGACTTCATGGTTGATAGTTTGTCTTGCACAATTTAAACAGTGTCATGAAATGTCTTAAAGAGAGTTTTAAACAGTTTTCGCACCCTCAATATATATATATATATAGATATATATATTATATAATAATTTATAAAAATATGATTTCTTGCCAAATCTCAATATTCTTGAGTTTTTTTTTTTTATAAATATTTTGTTAAGAAAACTTGAATTCAAAATTGTTTGAAAACGTTTTATAATAGAATGTCCAGTTTTCAACACAAAAATGAAGTAAATTTAAATATTTATAGTTTGTTAAGGGTACAATAAGAAATTTCATATGATTATAGAATGGATAGGAGCCTTTGACATGGTACAAGGGGGGTTTTTCTTTTTGAAAATTTTATCCTGTATCCTTCACATTTTACCTTTACCCCCACGAATATAAGGAAATGACATTTTTATCCTTATATAAATCTTAATATTTATAAAACAAAAAATTCAATTTTACCAGAAAATTTGTTTTAAGTTTTCCGGTACAAATCATGTATTTCAGAAAACTATTTCCAAGTTTTCCGGTAAAGAAGTTACATTTCGGAAAACTTTTTCTAAGTTTTCCGGTAAAGTAGTTACGTTACCGAAAAATATTTTCCAAATTTTTCAAAAAAAAAGTTATTTAAAAAAAAAAAATTAGTGTGTACCGGAAACCATATTCACAAGTTTTCCGGTATAGGAGGGGTTTACCGAAAATCTTATGAAGTTTTCCGGTACACACCAATTTTTTTTTTTTAAAAAATAGTATCGGAAAACTTTAAATAAGTTTTCCGGTAGAAACCTTCTGTATGCTAAAAATTTAAAAGAATTTCCGATATAATCTTAATTTGAGTTGATAAATAGTAAAAAAAAAAAATCAGAAATATATTTGATATTTTTTAAAAATTTATGTGGTATAGGTACAAATGTGGGGGTAACGATGGTAAATTCATTCTTTCTTGTTTTCAGGTGTGATAACTTACAATGGACCATGGCCACTTTCTAGGCCCAGATGATAACACATGCCCAAAAAAATCCTAATCTTTTACAACTTTTATAAAATAGAACTCGTGTCATGTAAAAGCTGAATTGTGTGTAGTATTCAACAACAACAAAAGTGAATTGTGTATAGATGAACAAAGTTAGTCTTGATATTAGAGATAATCATTAATGGTGTCCAACATGTTATTTAAGTTTTATAACTTAATTAACATTTATTTGTAGTTTCATGTAACAAATAAATGACACACTTTTGTTCTCTACGAAAATATAACACTACGGTAAACAGTTTCGGTTGAAATAAGACATGTTTTATTGTTTTTAAACTTTAAATTTTTTGAAAGCAGGTTTATAATATTTAAAAGCTTTTTTTTTATAAAATTTAGAATCTTTTAATTTTAGGATAATTAAATAAATCTTTTTAAATGTAAAATAGTCAAACATAAAATTAAATAATAATATGGACACAAAAATCGAATTTTAAACTTATATTTTATAGAAAAACTTTTTACATTGTTGTGAAAGAAAGCTTGCAAAAATCACTCAAAAATATATATTGAATTAACAGTATAGACTAAAAGTGCATGTATGATAATTTTGAAGAGATTAGAAATCGTATTTTTTGTTTTTCAAAGACTAAAATTAAAATGTTGAAATTTTATAAATGTTTTATATTATAAAATGGCTTTTTAGATTAAATGTTTTATATTATATCAAAATGTAAGTCATGTTTAAAACTTATTTAAAATTTTAATTGCTAAATATTTTGTTACAACAAAAACATAAATTATGAAAAAAGAATTAATATGTTTAAGTTCACTTAACTTGTGTGTTCTTTCATGAATACATTTGATAACTATATCGTTACTTACTTATTTATTTTTTGACATTAATATTATCCTTCATGATAACCCCATTATATTAAAATCTCAAATAGAAAAAATGCTAACTGGATAGATAAAATATATATAATTTAAAAGTTATTTAACAAGCTATTAGTTAAAGACAAATACAATAGTTCATTGGAATAATAAAAAAAATAGATCTCAAAGATTACTTTCTACTTAAAATCATGAGCTACGAGTTAAAACCAAAAACACTTATGATTGTATTATGATTAACCGAAGAAATGTCCCTAAAACAACATTCAATGCACAATACTTGTCCTTCGATTTTGGTTCATATACGAGTTAACTATACATTTATATAGATCTCATATCAATATACTATATTTAGATTTATAATCATAGTCATATATGGGTTAATGTCATTATAACTCATAAACCATTAATAATATGTTCAAGAATTTACTTCGGTCGAGTTATTAAATATGATTTCTATTAAACTTAGTGAAAACTGTTTTATATTGTTAGGAAAATTTTCTTTTTTTCTTTTTGAAACAATAAATAATTTCATTCATTAGTAATCAAATCAAGAAATTGCTCTAATGATACACCATAACATAAAAGAGAAATACTTAGCATTACATTCTTTAACAATATTTCAATACATTCTCTTTAAATAGAAAAATGAGAAGAGAAATGAATGATAAACAAAAAAATGAGACAGAAGAGTGAAAAGAAAAGGTATTGGAAAATCCCCATTGTTTGCTCAACACTCATTTTTCGTTGTCGAGCGTTGTTATGAGTCATGACTATTATTTTAGGCAAGCTCACATCTCACAACCACAACATCCAACAAGGAACAAAATACCCCTTGATCATATGTGCCTTTCTCACAACTACTGAATATTTCTCATGTGTTGACTTTCCATTCAACCACTATCTTTTTATTATGTAGATATGGTTAAAGTAAGAAGACCACAAAATACATTGAAAATATGTAAAGCAATTAATGTGTATCCATAGCAAAATGTGCAAAAGATACATTGGAAAGAGAAAGATGTGCACAAATTAGAAGAAAAAACAATGCATTGGAACTATGGAAAACAATTAATGTATTTCTAAAGTGACATGTACAAACATACAGAAAAAGATAAAGGATGTATTAAAATTAAAATGAAGTACAATCCATTGTAAAAATGTCGAAATAGATTAAACTATCTTCATAGTGAATAGTTGTAGTGATACATTTAAATGAGAAAAACATATTAGAATTGGAATATAAATAAAATGTAATTGAAAATGGAAAATAATAAATGTTCTCATAATGAGAATATTGCATAAATACATTACAAAAAAATATTGTATGATCATTAAATATGATTGAAATTAATTGATATTGGAATTTTCAAACGGTTTGCACATGATACAATGCATGAATGCGTTCAAAATCAATACTATCAGGACATAAATGAAACTTGGATAATGAAACGATACACTCTGGATTATGCTATGGTGGCAATTTGGTGTATTTGACAACTGTAAATGACATTATTCTTGTATGTTATATTTTTTTAAATTATTTATAAAGTATTTATTTATTTTTTTTATAATTTTGAAAGAGATTTTTTAATAGATCAAAACTTCAAATAAATTTTGGAAGGTATTGTTCAAAAAATATGTGATTATTATTATGTTTTAATATCTAATAATGAATACATAAATTATTAAATGTCAAAGTTATTTTTTAATTTGTAACAAATGAGTTCAAAATAATTGCTACTAATTTGGAGCAAATTCTCGTAAAATCAATTTTAGAAACACAAAATAATAATCAACCTTTTTTTAGTCTATAACAAGTAGGCCTATGCCTTAAGGAAAAATTGGGAATGCGAGTAAAAGACTACTAGCAATTAAATTTGTTTCGTGGTAGTGATTTATGGATATAAATTAGACAATTTATTTTTTCTACTGATAGATAAATAAAGTAATCATTTTAGTTGTGTTAAAGACATGTAATGTGTAAATGTAAGGGTTTAATAAATTTTTCTCATAAAAAAATAGTCAAGAGTGAAATTCTATATCCAAATATCATTATTATATATATATATATATAATAATATATATAAAATATATATATATAATATATAAATATATAGATATTGTGTGGTGTGTGTGATAGTACATATATTATAATTGTATATTCATTACCATATCGCAAACCACTCACATGATTGCTCAAATAATTTATGCGCATTAAAATTAATTCAACATTTACATGTGAAACTGGAAAATATCATAATTCAAATTATAATCAAATTTGTTAAAATAAAATAATTTTATCTTAAGCCGATGTAACTGAACAAAGATGGAGACATGAATACTAAATTTTTCCATGTAGCGGCTACTACTAGAAAAGAAGAAATAAAATATTTAAGCTTATGGATGACAAACAATTGGAAATTAGTTCACATAAAAGTCTTTGTAATCTTTCTGGTAATTATTTTAATGACTTGTTTGAAGCATCTGACTTCCAACATTGGTTATTGAAATTTTGATTCATATTATATCTCCTGGTGACAACAAGAGCTCTTAGCCCTTTAATTTGATCAAGAATATAAAGAGCGATTTTCCAAATGAATTCCGACAAAGCGTCGGGTCTTTGATGATCTTAATCCTCTTTCAACAAGGTTTCTGGAATCTCCATAAAGATGTTGGTATGGCTTACAGAAATGGCTAGTGATGGCAGTTACCGAATTCCCTCTATGACACATTTATTCTTCTGATCCTAAATGTGATGTTCCTTTGTCAATGCAACAACTTGAGGCTAATATTACTATGCAATGTGGTATATAAAATTCCAGAAAAGCTTTGCGAATAGCTACATCGCATCCTCCTAAATATATTTCTATAGAACAATCATGTTTGTTGCAGGAAGTGATCACAAACAGTTAGTTGTTATGGAGGTGATTCATTATCTAAAGTGCAATATGTGAGGCCGAAGAGATGAGGTGACTTTAAAATTTGATATTTGTAAAGCTTATGATTGCTTGGATTGGAAGTACCTCCTTGTAGTTATGGAGAGAATTACTTTTGACCTAATTTAGATAGGAGGGATAATAATGTCAGTGAAATATTCTGTACATCTTAATGACGATGTGGTGGACCATCATACTAGGGAGAGGTTTAAGTCAAAGAGATCCCCTATCGTCATATCTTTTTATTCTATGTCGAAAAAGTCTTTCAGCTATGACCAAGCATGTTGAGTAAGCGTGCTCCTTTAATAAGTCATTTGTTTATTGCTGACGATAGTTTCCTATTCTTTTGCGCAACAATTGAAGAAACAAGAGCTATGTAAGACATTCTTGAAGTCCATGCTACAACTTCAGGGCATCATATTAACATGCATAAATCATAAATCAGATTAGCGTGTATTGACACTGGTCAATACCTTGGTCTTCATTCTATGATTGGAATAAGTAATCAATCTATCTTTCATTACATAAAGGAGAAAATCTAAAAGCGTATCACAAGTTGGAGTAGTGGAACTTTATCACAGGCTAGGAAAAATGTGTTAGCTAAATATGTTGCTTAACTTGTTCCTTTGTACTGCATGAGTGTGTTCCTCCTTCCCATTTCTATTGAAGAAGAAATTTAGAGGATATGTAACTCTTTTTGGTCGGGGGTGTTTAATAGTGGCTAGAAAGGCATAAAGTAGATGAGTTGAGAGAGACATACTATGAGAAAGGAATAAGGCGGAATGGGCTTTTGGTACATGAACGGTTTTAATCTCACTTTATTGGGGAAGTATGGTTGGAAATTTATGACCAATCTTGATGTTATGGCAACTAAAGTTTTCAATGCTAAATATTTTTCGAATGATAATTTTTTGGGAGCGCCCGTTCGACATAATCCTATTTAGGTTTAGCATCTAGTATTTTCTAATTTTGTTGGATGAAGGGCATAGATGGAAGATTGGTAATAACTCCTCCATTAAAATTAGTGATATCCATTGACCCAGTTGTGAAATCAATCTCCGAATTATTACACCATCATCATATTTTGATTCTTCCTTGTGCATGAATATCTTGATTGATGAGAAAAACACAACTTGGAAAGAACCAATTATTAGAGAAAATTTTATGTATAGAGATGTGGTAGAAATCTTAAAAACTCCTTTTATTAGTACGTGCAATCTAAAGGAAATTATTTGGCGTTTCAACTCTAATGGCAACTATACATTTCAAAGTGCCTATCGACTTTGTATTAATACTTAACTTGATCAAGAAGGATGGAAAGTGGTTGGTGACTAGAACAAATTGTAGAGTATGAAATCCCATCGAAGGTGAAGAATTTTATGTGGCAACTAGGAAGGAATTGTCTCCTTACTAGATCAAGACTTCAAAGTCAATGAATTGATTGTACATCAGTTTGGGTGATGTGCCAAAATACATCAGAATCCACTTTACACATTCCTTGTTTGTGAAGAAAGTGTTGCTTGTTAGAGGAAGATAAATCTTTGGCATATTTCTGAGCCTATTTTATGGAGTTATGAAGGTTTTGATGATGTGCTTTGAAAAATGTGGAACATTTTTAATATGGATCAATTGTGTATTTTTTTGTTATTGTTTAGAGTATTTGGAAGAATTGCAATTTGATCATTTGGGATAACATTAGGGACTCGATCGATCAAATTATTTATCATGTACAAGTGTTGCTAGCTACTTGGACAACAACTCAGTGCTATGACATGTCTGTGCTTCAGCTCGAGTAGCCTTTAACACATTAGCCAGTGCAACCAGTTGTGCACTAGTCAGTGAACTAGACAACTGCTCCATTAGCAAACCAACGCTCGCAACAAGTCACCAACAATAGTTGGATGTTCAAGTGTCGTGGAAGCCACCAACAACATGTACTGTTAAATGCAACATTGTTGCAACACTGTTCACATATATATGGGTCGCATTAGAGTGGATTTTTGTTTACACGATGAATGAGAAAAAGTGTTGGTTGCTCTTATAGAGTGGCACCCATGGAGGATGATTGCACTAGAGGCAGAAGTTTAGGGACTATTTCAAGTGATCATGTAGATAACATATTATGGGTTAACACATTTTTTTGAAATAGATTGCAAGAAAGTAGTGGATGACGTGCTCAAAGTTAAATCAAATTATATAAAATATGGTTCTATCATTATAAAGTGTAGAGATTTACTTCATTGGTACAATAATTTTCAAATTATTTTGGCTATACGACCAACAAATGGTACTGCTAATTCTTTGGCTAGAGCATCTACCTCCTACGCTTCTCGCAATAACTTTAATTACGTGTCTGATTATATTATGTATATTATTTTGAATAAAACATCATGAACTTGCTTTAATAAAAAAAGAAATCACAATATAATAAGTACATGTCCAAATGTACGAAACTAATTCAATATTGAGAAAAATAATCAATGAAGTATCCTTGACCTGATATTTGTCCCTTGACTTGATATTTGTGGGAGAGAAGTCTCTTTTTATCTACAACATAAAAAAGTACAACATATACAATAAAGTAAGGAATACAATTACGTAAAAGTACAAAAGAGGGAATGAGGTGTAAAAACAAGAATATATATATGTCACACACACAAGTATTAACATAAAGGACACCATCTTCAATTATATCTCTCAGATTAAATCTTAACTATCTCAATGCAAGTCCTAACTAGATGAAAGCGACGACCTTTTGACGTTATCCAAAACTAAGATGAGATATTATGTGACCACATGCTACAAACGCCCTCCCATTTACCAATAGTTGTGCCACTTGAACTCTCATGGAGTCTAAGTGTTATAAGTCAATTTATTCCAAAATTTATCCAAAAGTCGACTATTAGTCCACACAACGATCATGCTAGCAATAACAATAATAATCCTCGTT
>PGWS01006608.1:0-15157 GCA_002896235.1 Cicer reticulatum
CACCAAATAGCACAAACCACCACAAAACAAATCTGCCATACTTTTCTGACTTTGGTGACATAGGATAGTAACCATGAAACTGTATGAAATGATTTCTACAGTCATTGTGCATAATCAACATAATTCCCACTTTTTAGATTTCTCATACTAATCTAAAAAGACACTAAAAACTGAAATTAAAATAGGATAGATGCAAGTCGGACATGATAGAGGAGAGGGAATACAAGTTAAATCTTACAAGCATTGTTTGGTTTAAAACAAAAGGACCAAGTTAAATCACTGACACTGTCCAAGTTTGACACACAACAGCTTTATTCTTATACATACATTTGTGTTGTGTCATTTACAAATCACAAGCAACCAGAATAAGAATCAGGTGCATATGATTCTCAACTCTTTCTTCAAGTCAAAAACCTTTCCAACAAGTTCCCAAAGAAGAAGCTTATTCTAGACCATCCTCGGGACACTTCGGGTGCTTTGGTGTTCGCTGGTACCTTCTTCACATAACCATCAACAGTCTGGCAATTTCTTTAATTCAGTGCTTCAATGAATTTTCATGTCACAGGGTTTCCATATGCATCTCTTATCATAGAAACATTTAGTCGCTTCTCTCTATTGGTTTGATTAACACCTGCACTAACAACTGTCAGGCCATTTTTTCTCGTAGAATCTAGTCCTTAGACGCAAGCCCACTTATCCTTTGCACACAGTCAAGGCTCACACCCTGTGTCCATCATCCAGAGGATCAAATGTAACCAACACTATCATCTTCCTGTCTGTTAGTTTCTTCATCATTCATTTAATTTAATCATTTATTTGTATGAAGAATAATTTAAATGTCAAATTTAGAAGATGATAAATAATATGCAAATGCTAGCTGGTCAGCATATATATGACTGATGGTGACGATATATTTTGTCACATTCACACCATTAAATTAATGTATGGTCCTACAAAATCACGACAATTCAACTTTAGTCTAACGAAATTTAAAAAAAATAGTCCAGTTATATATAAACTATGTTTTTAGTCTGCCAAGAACTTATTAAAAATTAGTTAACCAAGAGATTAAAAATGAAATAAAATTTTAATGAGACTAAAGTTGGATAGTCATGATTTTTATGGAGACTAAAATCACGATTTACTTTTATTTTAATATATTTTGAGGTTATAGAGATGTGGATGATATTACGTGGAGCATAAGGAATCTTAAGCTCTAGTGAAGACAAAAGACCATCAATCAACCGTCAACGATTCATTGGTGGATACGAATGGCAGATACAATCTGAGTGGAACTTATCCCATGTATGTATAACCGTACCAATTCGCAACATACAAGTAGATAGCTGCCAGGTGCAAAAATGTATTAATTTGGTCAAACTCAGAAGACTTTCTGCTGAATATTCACGGAAGAAAGAGGGAAAGCTAATGTGCAGAAAGAAAAGAATAGTAGATCGCTGACTTCAGCTAGAAGAACACATGAAGCTATGGGGAATACATGTCAAGAGAAATATTAAGTCAGTAAGCAAGTTTCTTATTAGAGCATGAAAGACTTACTGATAAGAGTTGAGAACCAGAAATTTTCATCCTTGTCTTCTTTTCTAACAAGGATTTAAAGTAACACAAAAATTAAATTTAAAACTGTGAGTATTACCTCGCTTACTCTTCTTTGAATAGCGGCTTCAATGCATTTGATGACCTTTCTTTCTCCCCTTCAGTGTCAAGTGTTGCATCCATCCACATGCCTGATGAAGTACCTCCTAAGAATTAACACATCAATACCTTAGTCCACATTTCATGTGTCTGTGTGTAATTGGTAAATACAAATACAGAATGGAATGTTGTTATTGAATAAATGATATATGCATTGCAAACCTGTGAATGCATAAGGGCCTTCAGGATGAGATTGAGGCATGAAAAACAACATATTCCATGTCAGTGAGAGGCAGACAATGTCAAACATCAATTTTGCCCGATCTTTGCATCTCACACTAACCACAGAGTAACCTTTTTTCCTCAATACGTTCTATTTTGATATTTGGCCTGAAAGAGGGACAATCAACATTTGTTGTGGTTACTCCAGCAGCACTCTCATAATCCCTATCAGCAAACAACATTTGGTGGAGCCTCCTGTCCATGTGGGTGAAGCCCATGGAGAAACTGGTCTTCCGAGCCACTTTCTCTTTCTCGTCACCTCACATCCGCGTAAGATGTGGTTGAGCTGCTCCTCGATGGATAGACAACCTTTTCGAGTCATCATCCATAGCCTGGTTGTTAGCATCATTGACATAAAGGACACATGCTATTCGCCTGTTATGAGTCCAAACTTCAGCCGCAATCACATTGAATTGGAGGCTTGCAAGGACGGCTGATATCTCAGACAAAAGACCTGGCCGGTTCCCTACCCATGAGCTCAATGGCTGTATGATCACCAATGGAGTGCACGCCCAACCCGTTTACCCTCCAACTTTGGCATACCTTCTTTGCTCTGGCGGCCCTTTGGTCCTAGAGCCTATTTGATGTTCACAACTATTCTTAGTATTTCATGTGTTTTAACATACTTAATTGGTACAAGGTTTGATTCTTATATAGCCTATATGTAATTATTGAATTTAAATAGAATATTTTTAAAACACTCTACTTTCTTAATTTTTTTAAAATATCATTGATATTTAGTTCCTGTTTAGGAAATAACAGGATAGATACAGCAGGAACTCCAACAATTTGTTTCATTTAGAATTATGAACACTATCGGTTAGGAAGTTTCTAGTGAGTGTTCTTAGCTGTGTATATAAATTCTCTCCAAAGATTGGAAGTGCATTAGACAATCAAAAAGGGAGACGAGCAGAGTGCTTATCTGGTTTCAACTCCTATCAATGCATTTGAAAGAACAAAAATTAAGAATTGGCAAATCATGCATGGTTCCTTTTCCAAGACGAAGATAAAGCTACTAAAACATTGCTATCATACGGAGTACTAAAAGCTTGTCAGATAAAAAATAGAGGAGAAAGAAGATGTATACCTTTTCAATGAAGTCGATAATTTTGCTGTCTGTTATCTTCTTTCCTTGCTGATCCGTGACATGAAATACTGTTTATTACATTAACTAAACATATTAAACTACAATTTTTTATATGGAACACTGAACTGATGAATATAAGCATGAATGTGTAATGTTGTGTGCAAGGTTTAAGGGAATGATCATGATCCTTGATATTTCAGTTGCCGACAAATGTGGCTAATGCGATCTCATAAACCTTGAGGTTGCGACAGATTTTAATAAATAATTTCCAGATTTTAATTAAGTTTATAAACATGCAAGAACAGAACACATTTATGTATTATTATTATTATTATTATCAGTCAATGCATTACAAGTTTGATTTCGCAAACATACCATCCATAAACCATCCCCATCAGAAGAAATGTAAGCTTTGGTAATTATGAAATCAAGGTCTGTCAGGATTTGCACGACTTCCAGCAGAATTCCAGGCTTATTGACACTGTCAATCTGCATTATTGTAAAAAAGAATCCATTAGATATTGTATCAACTTATTTTCATGTAAAAAACCATGGAAATTAAATGATCTAATGATGATGGCCACTTTGGGTAGCCTAATGTTTTGCCTAATTTACTAGGAATAAAGAAATTAATTTAGCAATTCACTAAAGAGGTTTTAATAGGAAATATATCTGCTCAACAAGCTTTCCACTTCAAATCTGCAACTATTGTAGTAAAAGAAATATTGCTAAAGATAAGTTTCTGCAAAAGCAGATTAATCATAGACAATCTTGAAAGTGCATCAGAATTGACTGAAGGCCAATAAGTTAAATTCAATGAAGTTAGGTTAGGTAAAAAAAAGGTCACAGGTTTTTTTGGTCCACAAAAAGCCACATGGTACAGGTGATTCAAAAAGCCACATGGTGGCTAGGTTTCCTAAGATCCTCAGCTGGAAAATCAAGACTCAGAATGAGGCCATGAAAAATATTAGAAATAATTAATTGATTATTTTGAGGAATTATACTTGATCAGTGTACATCAGGGCAACTATCATTGTCCATAGAGACCCTGCGAAGTCGAAAACAGAGTTCACCATAAACGAGTCACTTTTTGGGTATTACAAATTCCCATCATATACTCCAAGTCCAAAAGGAGTTTAACCTATGACACCACACTAGGGATTGAATTCAACTGATGACATCTACCTTGTAACAAAGGATTAGTTTTTTCTTCTTTTTTTTTTGACAAAACAAGGACTAGTCTTTATTATGAACTAAAAGATGCTTTTCAGTTTATAGTGTGTTGTTCTTTAGGTTTTTGGTTTTTAAGATCATGTTAATGTAGTCAAACCACATTAGGAAAAAAAAATGACAATATATAATATATCCATAAATGTCAATTTGTCATATTGTTATTTATTAATAAAATTAGTACATTTTATTGCAGATCTTTGAAAAAGAAAACAAGTATTATATTTGAAGGGAAGTTTAACAGTGAACCTTGGAGGGTTGATTCTGTTGCTGAAGTTCTCATACTCAGGATCAAAGTATGGCCAACAGACTTTTGCCATTCAATCACCTTTTGCAGTCAACAAATTGCTTAGTTCTTCCTTGCTAAATCATAAATGAAAAATTCTAGTTAGACGGAGAAGCAGAACCATTTATTTTTCTTATTCTTATCTGCAGATTCCAAACTAGGGTGAGATGCAATAAGCACATAGAGGCTGATGATAGAAATCGAAATAAGCATAGATACTGGAAACGGAACTGACTTCTATATTCTGTAATGTAAAACTAAATAATGATTACACAAAGATGAGTATTTTGTAAGAGTATTAACTACTGATTCAGATCAGTTAGTTATATTATACAACAAAATGTTATAACAGAAATCGATTCTGTTATGAACTAACAAGCTAATCTAACTAACATTGTCGTCTTTTAAATTTTTAGATTTAATTACCGTTTTATTCTCTATATATTGACTTGTTTATGAGCGGAAATTTTGGTCATCCATTGGAAACTTTGGACTCAAATTTAGTAAGGTGATATGACTTAAATGACATCGCAAATGACTTAATCATCTAGATAGGTTACATGTGTATAAGTCATTTTTTTAGTGACGATCAAACTTAAAAATGCAAGGAAATAATATTTGTTGAGTCTGGAGTAGTTAGTAAAAAATGTTTAAGACTAAGAGACAAAATATATTTGTTGAATTTTAGAGAGACTAATAAAGTATATTTAGATTTACAGAAATATAAAGAATACTTGTGAGTCGTTGAGAGATTAATAAAAAATACTCAAGTCTAGAGAAGCATAGAAAATACTTGTAAACTATTTTGATAATAATAAAAAAAAATCGTTTCCGTTAATTAGTATAAAATTATAGTATGTTTCTTCTTTTTTATCTCTTTAATTTTTATGTTTGACTTAATTGCAGTTTTAGACTCTCTATTATTATCAATTCACGTAAATGGTTCTTCTATTTTAAAAGTCGACAATTTTTGATCTCTCCATCAGATTTTTTTAAAAAAAAATGCATAATTTAACATTTTTTAATGATATGACATACAATTATATGATATAGAACCATCTAGATGCATTAAATTATTTAGATGTTATTATTAAATTAAAAATATGAAAAAATTTGAAGTTCAAAACTAAGTTTTTTACTGCGTTTTGTTCCAATTTTATGGGTGTTAATCATTTTACATTATCATATCATATGTCACGTTATTTAAAACATTTCACGTCTTCATTTTTTAGTTAAAAAATCAGAAAGAGGGTCAAAATTATTGACTTTTAAAATAAGGGATCAATTTCGTGAGTTAATAAAAATAGAAGGACTAAAATTACAATTAAGTCTTCATATTTTTATTAAATCTTTTTCTTCAAACAATTTTAATCAAATATAATTTTAGTAAATAAAATATAATTTAAATGAAAAAAAAATTACGAAGTAAATAATAAAAAAGAATGTTCATAAAAAGTTAACATAATACAAACCTCTAATTTTTTTTTTCCATCACTTTTGTATCTCTTTTTTCTGTTGCAGTTAATGTGAGGAGCTCTACTAGATTCTTTAGAAAGAAAACAGTGAAGGATGTGTGATACATTTTCTTTTGTTATTGGGGAATATTTAGTTTTAATTTTTTTTTCAAAAACCTATAATGGGGAATGATATTTATTTTAAAAAATTAACAAATAAAAATAAAACATCCCTAACACAAAAACCAACACAAATTCTCACAATTATAAAAGTACAATGCAACACTCATATGAATCTATAGTTCTAAGAGATCTGAACTCATTCTTTAAATAATAAATAATTAAGATATTTTCTCACGAGACACTTATAGTAAAACTCGAACACTTTTTAAATGAAGAATAAGGATGACAACAATTTTCTTAATAATTGAAGTGTTTATTAATGCATTAGTGCCCGTTCAAGTGAAAATGAGTAATATACCATACAAATAAGTTGAATTGATGAAATTAGCATGATATATATCTATGCTCATAATATTGTGTGAGAGAAGAGAAGGTGGTGTGGTACTATATAAATTCAACAAATCACAATACACAAAGAAGTTTGAGAAGAAACACATACCTCTTATTTATCCAAAAGAATAAATTAAGTTTAACACCAACACCTCTTAATTCTTCACATCCTCCACAATTTGGCTTAGAATTAATATCTATAGATACATAAAGAGAGATGAGAAATAAGAGAGAAGAAAGAGCACTTTTGGAACTAGAAACCTTTGTGCTTCTATTATGCTATCCACGTTGGAATGACGAACAACACCAACTGCAAAAGCAAATGGAACATTTGGGGCTTAAAAACAAACTCATTAATTATAAAGCTTTTGCTCCAATTTAATGGAAGATATTGTTCACTATTGCAATATCGTCACCATACAGCATATTTACATAGCCAATGGTATACTTACACATATACAATTTTCAAATTAAATGAATGCTATGAGTGCCTAGCAATAGTTATTGACTTATTTGAAAATGAAAGTAGTGCATAATAGTTTAAGGATTATATTCATAACTATTATTCCTTCTATTATTCTTTTTCAGTGTCGTATTTTTAGGGAAAAATAATTTTTTTTTTTTGCTATTTTTAAATTTCAAAATTTTATTAAATGTTGTTTTATTAAAATTATTCTTACTTATTTAGTTTATTAGCATTCTAGTTTCATAAATAAATTTTAACGAGGGACCATTTAGAAAAGATACATTTATTTTTTTTATTACTTTAATAAACTTAAATGATATCAACTATTTTTATTATGTTGGATTACAAAAATCGACTTTATTATATTTGTCTAAAAAAATCATGCAAATTTGATATTGATGGTGCATCAAAATTAATGTGTTTAGTTTAATGTAACAAATATTTAATGAACGGTGAGAGTAGTCTTGAATCTCCAACTCAAAGCCATGAATTTAGAACCATATGTCTAGTCAGTAGTGGAGATGAATATGATTGAGCATTGGTCGATGAAGTGCTTTAAGCTAGCACAAAGTTGCTCATTTATTTGTTGTTTATATAAAAGAATCCCACATGCTTTTTCTCTTGACCTTGAACATGAATTTAGGAATAATAATTTAGGCATTGAACGTTTCGTGTCCACTACATAATCAAATGTGGTGGGAGAGAGACAAGAATAAAAGAGGCTACTAGAAGTCTAGTAGAATCACGGCATAAGTTAAAGGAGACATTTTCGGTGCAAATTTTGGATGGGTACATGTGCATACATAGTACACTAAAAAGTAGCTCTAGAAATGATTCAAAGTTCAACTTGGTTCCAACTCAACTCCTTTAACAATTTGTTTCATTCAAAATTTTATTTGAATTCGACATGAAATTTTTGTTATAGTTAGAATTATAGCTCGATTCAGATCGGCTCGTTAGTTAGAATCACATGATTCAAAAGTCAACAATTTAAATCTAACATTTTTAAATCAATAATTTTTTTTGTTATATTAAATAAATAGTTTAATTATAATTTTTAATAAAATAATTATCTAATTAAGAAATATAAAGGTAAATTAGTTTTACGAACAAATCTCTATTTCTTACATAAATTATGCTTGAATATGTTTTCGTCTATACAAATATGAATTATTTTGGTTTTAATCTCTTTTAAAAAATTGATATATAACCTTACGATTTCAACAACAACAAAAAAGTCATTCATTAATTTTTTTATTTAAAAATGATGAAGTGACATGATTTTGCTGACATGTCACCTGCAACTTCTTAATGTATGGATTAAATATGGTGACTATGCATTTTTTTTTAACATTTAAAATTAAAAGTAATTAATTAATTAATTTTAGCATATGCTAGCATACGGTAAAAATTGGATCTTGTTGAAATTCTTCAATATCTAAGTATAAAATCTCGTTGAAATTTTTCAATGTCTGAGTAGGGGAGTGATGTGTTACACCGTCATCTTCACTCTTGACGGTGAACAATGAAGATAAATCTTTTTTTGGAAAACGAAAAAGAGGAAGAAGGAGAAGATATTTGGAATACCACCAAAATATGAATCAATTTTGCAATACCACGAAAAAAAATAACCGAAGAAGGTTCTAGAAAGGTCCACAAGATTAGTTAGATGAAGCAGTTGAAGAAGAAGAAGAAGAAGAAGAATCATCGGAGATAACACAGTCGAAGGAATACATTTTCAAATCTAAGGGACTAAATAGTGAAAACGACACAAAACGACCTAGGCCTTTAATATCATTGATCTTCTTGAAACAAAAAGGAAAAGAGAATCAAAGATCAAATCAAAATGATCGCTTTCAGAAAATAAGATTTACGGTAGATCTTTATTAATTAAGAGCTAAACTTTTATATGAGTGAAGTCATTAACACATCTTGTGTGATGGATCTAGATTTTGTGATTGGTTCAAATGTTTGTAGTTAATGATAGGCTTTAGGTTCTTTCAACAGAAACTTATAAGTCGTTTACTCGTTAACATCTTTTTGAGAAAATCATGATATGGAGTTTTCTGATCTCGACGATTTTCATTCAACAACAAATTTTGGGCCTTCTTGTCTTTAAGAGGATCAAGTCATAGTAGAAGATTATTTTAGTGTAGAAATATTTCTTACAATCATTGACAAACTATTATAAGAGTTGAATATTAGATTTAGTGAGCAAACAATGGAGTTGTAAACTCTAAGTTGTGCTTTATCTCCTAAAGATAGTAGAAAGCACTTTTTAACATCGATACTATTTAGACTCTAGTAGAAAGGTTTTAACACTGATCCCATTGATTTCAATGAACAAGAAAATATTAATGTGAAATTTTCAACTTCGATATTTCATCGTTAATGTCCGTCAAATATCAAAGTTGAAGAATTTATCAACGATTCAATAATTATACTCATGTTTTGGTCGCAACTAAAAAGACATAAATTTACTTCTTGATTGATAGTATGCTCCTCTTATCATGACTTTTCTCATTTTCAAGTTACAATTGAGATATTTTAACAATGACTATTATTAGACTAAATTGAGAAACAAGATAAAAAATGAATTTATGGCAGATAACATGACAATTTATATTAAAAGAGAAATTGATAAATTATACTTATAATTTTATTATCGGTGATTTTCAAATCACTCAAATAACGTAAACATTACTTTAAGGTATTTTTATAGTTCAATGTAATTTACTCTTTTCTTATGATCAACTTTAGGGATGGTAAAAAAAACTCATTGCGGGCATCTGCTGCTAAAATACACGACGAACACAAGACTTGTATGTGCTAATATTTTTATATATCACTACTTTTTGTGTTAGACAAAAGAGTTGGAAAATTTTTTACATAACTATCAAAAATGATATTGTAATTTTTTTTATTTAAAAGATAATATTCATTATATATGCTAATACACGTAAATAATTAAAATCCCACTAAATATTCCTTTTAGGGGATACACACAATATCGTTTTATCTATTGAGTCATAACATATTGACTACTATTCACGGCTATGGATATACTCATTATAATTCATTATCAACTTTATACATATTACAACTTAAATTTCGTTACAACATAATTACATAATTTGTATATTTTATTTATAGTTATATTTTATTTGGTAGTGTTCCCAAGCTTTTAAATCAAACTCCGCTTCTGTCTTCTATATAAAAAGTAGAAACTCCTGAAAAAATTCTAGGCACCAAAAAAAAATCTCACAACACAGCGCAAGGTAACTAACGCCTTAAGATTTCATTTATCTTGCTAATTACAACACTAATAATGCAACTCCCATTTTAAAATAGATATGACCAATGTCTAGCCAATGTAATTAGCTAATTAGCGAATGAAGTTCTTTACTCGTGTCAAAGAATCCACATGCTTCCTCTCTTCAATCTTGTTACTATATAACGGTAAATAATTTATACAATATATATATTTGGAAGGAAAAACAAAATGTGATTAACATAAATGGTTGAAGTAATATCAGAATCATCTAATGATATAAAATTTATAAAATAAATAAATATTATGCTTTAATAAAATTTTATCTGGTTATTTCTTTTTTAGATTGTGATTGACTATGTTCATCATTATTAATTTGTTCTGTCTTTTTTTTTTATTTGTCTCTTCAATATTATCGACGGAGAGAACACGTTCTTTTCTAAAAGTAAGAGCAAGTTTATCAAATAGTGAAATTGAAAAGCATACTTATAATCTTTTGCATTTGGATGACTCTACACAAATAAACAATATAACTTTTCATCTACACAAATAAACAATATAATTTTTCAAAATAATCATAAAGGAACTAACAAAAAATATATGAAGTTGAAATAAATTAATGAACACTAACCCTCACATATTCCTTTGACATTTCATCACTATCCACCTTAATCATTTTTATCTCAGGGCACAAAGGTTAACATCAGTGAGAGGGAGAGGGGGAGGAAAAGGTCAACATCGGAGGAAGAGAGAAAGACAACAAGTCCACGTTGCTGGAACACATAGAGAGATCAATTATCGATGGAAGGGAGAGAAATGTGGCAGTGTCGGTTAAAACAAAGGCATAAATTGGAGTTTTTTTTTTTTTAATTCTTATTAGGTTGCCAATAGAATCACTGGAACCCAAACTTAAACCAAGGATAAAAAGTACAAAGCCCAATATCACTACGCCAAAAATGACATTTACAGCGCCCATTTTACAGCGCTTGCTAAACACAAGCGCTGTTGTAATTATATTTTAAAAATAACGGAACCTATTACAGCGCTTTTTGATGCAAAGCGCTGTAACACAAGCACTGTAGTAGGTCATATAACGTTTGCGCATCACGTTATAAGGCCTTTAACAGCGCTTGTCAAAAAAGCGCTGTAAAAGGAAGCGCTTTCGCGAATCAGTTACATCGCTTTTTTCACAAGCGCTGTAAAACACATGCGCTTTCATTGAATTTAACTACCTATTACAGCGCTTTTTTCACAAGCGCTGTAAAACACATGCGCTTTCATTGAATTTAACTACCTATTACAGCGCTTTTTTTCACAAGCGCTGTAAAATACATGCACTTTCATTGAATTTAACTACCTATTACAGCGCTTTTTTCACAAGCGTTGTAAAATACATCTTCTAAATAATTATATACGTTGGAAACCCTCATATCCTCTACATCTTTCAAATAATTATATACGTTGGGACCCCTAATATCCTCTACGTACTGTGCGGCCATCTACGTTGTCTAAGGTATTTTTTACACATGATCTGTTATATTTTGTTACATATATATTAAATCTACTAAAAATTGTTATATATATATTTATATATTAAATCTCTTTTACACATGATCTGTTATGTTTTGAAATTGTCAAAAACGCATACCACATGATCTGTTCTGTTTTGAAATTGTTAGTTGATATTGGTTTTCTTTTGAAACTTGTTGATATGTTTTGAAAGCTTATTATTTTTGTTACTGCATTTATATAGGTGGTATAATATGGATAGGAAATGGATTTCAGCCAATCGATTGTCAAAAGAGTATGAAATTGGAGTGAAGGAGTTTGTTGAGTTTGCAGTGAAGAATGCAAAAGATCCAAATAGAGTAGTTTGTCCTTGTTTAAAAATGTTGTTTTGGAAAACGTGTTAGAGAAGATGAATTAGAAGGACATCTAGTATGTAATGGAATTGATCAAAGCTACACATGTTGGATAAGACATGGTGAGAAAAAAAAAGGAAACATTAAATTTTGAGAATAGTTCGACATATGCTTCAACTGACTTCGATACAGATACATATGAGCCGGACCGAGTTGATGAGATTGCAAAAGCAGTTGAAGAAGATCTTCGAGATTGTCCTAAAATGTTTGAAAGTTTGTTGAGTGATGCAGAGAAAGAATTATATAATGGTTGTACTAAATTCACAAGACTGTCAGCGATATTAAAGTTGTACAACTTAAAAGCGAGTAATGGATGGTCTGATAAAAGCTTTACAAAATTATTAACACTCATAAAAGATATGTTGTCAGATGATAATGAACTTCTCAGTCGAACCTACGAGGCTAAACGGATTTTGTGTTCTATTGGAATGAGTTACGAAAGGATTCATGCGTGTCCTAACGATTGCATTTTATTTCGAAACGAATATGAACTACTTAAGGCGTGTCCAAAATGCAATGTCTCTCGATATAAGAAGAAAGAATCTACTCCAGCAAAAGTCGTGTGGTATTTTCCTATAATACCAAGATTTAGGTGCATGTATCGCAGTGAAGAAGATTCAAAACACTTGACATGGCATGCAGATGAAAGAATTAGAGATGGAATGTTTCGACACCCTGCAGATTCCCCACAATGGGCAAAAATTGATCACGAGTATCCTGAATTCGGGATAGAGTCAAGAAATCTAAGACTTGCACTTTCTACTGATGGAATGAATCCACATGGTCTTCAAAGCATCTCACATAGCACGTGGCCTGTGATTTTGGTAATATATAACCTACCTCCATGGTTATGTATGAAGCGTAAGTTTATGATGTTGTCTATGTTAATTTCTGGACCCAAACAACCGGGGAATGATATCGACGTATACTTGACTCCTTTAATTGAAGATTTAAAAATTCTGTGGGAGACAGGTGTGGAAGTTTATGATGGGTATAGGAAAGAGTGTTTCAATTTGAGGGCTATGTTGTTCGGCACAATTAATGATTTTCCAGCATATGGTAATTTATCAGGATTATAGCATTAAAGGTCAGTGTGCATGTCCTATATGTGAAGAGAGTACAAATTGGATGCGGTTGAAACATTGTAAGAAGAATGTGTTTCTTGGACTTCGTAGATTTTTACCTTATAGTCATCAGTATCGTGGGTGGAGAAATGCATTCAATGGAAAATCAGAGGAAAGGTAAAGCTCCTTTAGCACCGACTGGATATCAAATACTTGAAAAAGTACAAGGTTTGACCAATAAATTTGGCAAACCGTTTGCGGGAGAGCTGGTGAAAACTGGGTGGAAGAAAAAGTCAATTTTCTTTGAATTGCCATATTGGAAGTCATTGTATGTAAGACATTTCCTCGATGTGATGCATATTGAAAAAAATGTATTTGAAAGTGTTATTGGTACGTTACTCAATGTTCCAGGAAAGTCTAAAGATGGCGTCAATGCAAGATTGGACTTGGTCGATATGGGAATAAGAAATGAACTGGCTCCAGTAAAGAAAGGAAATCGCACATATCTACCTCCAGCCGCTCATACTCTATCTAGAAAGGAAAAAAATTGTTTTATGTAAATTTCTACACGAAGTTAAAGTTCCAGAAGGATACTCTTCGAACATTAAAAATTTGGTTTGTATGAAAGACCTCAAGTTAAAAGGTTTGAAGACCATGATTGTCATATTATAATGGAGCATTTGCTACCAATAGGTATACGTTCCATTTTACTGAAAAAGTTCGACTAGCCTTAACTAGATTATGTTTCTTCTTCAGGGAAATTTGTAGTAAAGTGATCGACCCTCAGAAATTACCGACATTGCAGAGGGAAATTGTTGTTACTTTGTGTGAGCTTGAAATGTATTTCCCACCATCGTTTTTTTGATATAATGGTTTCACCTTACTGTTCATCTGGTTAAGGAGACACAACTTTGTGGGCCAGCTTATATGAGATGGATGTATCCGATAGAACGATATATGAAAATATTAAAAGGGTACGTAAAAAGTAGAAGTCGACCAGAAGGTTGTATTGCTGAACGATACATTGTTGAAGAGGCTGCTGAATTTTTGTACTGAATATTCTGTCCAATGTTGAATCCATAGGGCTTCCCATGTCTCGTCATTCGGGAAGACTATCAGGAGAAGGGATAACTGGAAGGAGACTACTGACTATATCAAGGACAGAATGGGAGCAGGCACAATTGTATGTTCTACACAATGATGATGAGGTTCAACCGTATGTTACAATACACATTGATCAGTTATCTCGTTTTGAACATGAATAGGAATCAAAATTGGATAACTCGAGAGCACAATCGAAGTTTTGTAACATGGTTAAAAAATCACATAATGTCAAATTTGATATAGACCCCGGATCAATTTCAAATAGATTGAGGTGGCTAGCAAATGGTCCGAGCTTACATGTCTTTTCTACACTGGTTATGTTATTAACGGCTACACATTTTTATACCAAAGAACAAGATGATCAGACCACTATGCAAAATAGTGGAGTCACTCTCGTAGCTGAAGCGATGCATGTCTCAAGTGCAAAAGACAAAAACCCAATATATGCAAATCTATCATATTTTTGGGGTTATCGAGCGCATATGGAGTTAGACTACACAATGTTTCGTGTTCCATAATTTGGTTGCAAGTGGGTCGATAATAATAATGGCGTTCGATTAATGAGTCAGGATTCTTGCTAGTCGATTTTTATAGGGTGGGAATACAAAGACGAGCCTATTTATATTTAGCGTCGCAAGCTCAAGCAAGTGTTTATGTCACTGATCCTTCTAATGATAAATGGTCTGTTGTCCTATGGACCAATAAAATAAGTGATGATAACAATAATGATGAAGATGTTGGTAATGATCTTTTATTTGCAACATCACAACAACCACATGAAATTGATTCAACAGATGATGGTTTATATCTTAGAGATGATCATGA
>PGWS01006623.1:0-10800 GCA_002896235.1 Cicer reticulatum
CAATCGATTATCGTGGGTCTTGTTTTTCTTGAATATTGAAACTATATAAGCCAATCGATTTATCAATCGATTCTTTAAACAAACTCTTTTCAGTGAATTATGTTAAGAACTTATATGCATCGATTTCATAATCGATTGCAGGTGTTTTGTTCAAAGTAAAATCACACCAATCGAATTACTTAATCGATTTATTAAGTCTTCATAATCGATTTTACAAATTACTCAGAATCGATTTGGCCACAAGCTCAAATCACTGTGATTCAAAAAGGTTCTTTCAATCGATTTGCCAATCGATTGTGTTCAAGAACATGACTTAGCTATTTTGATGTAATTCGACGTGCCAATCGATTTGGTAGCATTTGCCTGAAAAGTTCTTACCTGATGTTTACGTTCAATCGATTTCCCAATCGATTGCAACCAAACTTAACATGATTGAAATTCACACAATAGATTGTCCAATCGATTGTGTTTGTCACAGGTTAAGTCATTTTTCAAATATTATCTAAGCAATCGATTTGCCAATCGATTACCCTAGAAATTGGATTCTCACTGTGACTTGATCATCGATTTGCCAGTCGATTGGTTTCAATCAGTTTTACTTTGTGATGTGTACAATCGATTTGCCAATCGATTAGCCTGTAAAACAGGGTGCCATTGACTTGTGCAATTTTCATTTTTAATAGTGCCAGTCGATTGCTTAATCGATTATACAATCACAAACTTTTGTTGATTTCTTGTGTTCCAAGAAACTTGTATCAAGTGTGTAGGATTGAATTGTTGTTCCTGAAATATGATATATGATATATGATATATGAACATTGTATGTTTGTTAATTATGTCAAAATTAGGATTCAAGGACTAAAGTCCAACAATCTCCCCCTTTTTGCATAAGTGACAATCATACAATTTTAACTTGAGTTGAGCATTTCAAGACATAATATTAACAACATTTCATAGCATATATGTACCATTACCATATCATAGAAACAGAAGTATCAGAGCATCTTAGCATAACAGTACACATGCTATTATATTAAAATCAGTTCATTATTACATTAAAAAAATTATTTACAGTCATCAGAGCAAAAGTCATCAGAGCAAGTAAAATGCAACAAATGTTAGCAAGTTATAATTTTTCTCCCCTTTGTCAGTTAAGGCAAAAAGGCAGAAAAAAAAATGTCCTCCCCCTATGTTAAAGAACATAAGCAATGGGGATTGAAATCATAAAACATTGTATATCGAGCAATGAAAATCAGAGCAATTAATGAGCATATCAAAGGATTAAAGACAATGAAATTCAGAGAGTGATGAAGATAAACGTTTTAGTTCATTATAGATATAGATCAAAATGAGTACAACCATCATAGCAAAACAACACAGATCCTAAACTCCTAATCTCTAGACTAGGCTGGTCCTCACTATTATCTACGGGAGAGGCAGAGACCGCTGTATTACCCTCAGCAGGTGTCTCCTCAACGTGAGTCTCAGGGTGATCTAGGGGAGTTGGGTTAGGTTCCTCTGCTGCTTGACGACCGATATCTGCAATGTCTTCAAATGACAGTTTGATACCCAAGTGAGCTTGAATCACATCCACATCCTGAACAACCGAATTCAAGGATGCCTGGAGAGTCCTTAAGTTAGCTTCCATTCTGGATTGTGATTCTAGCATCTTGGCATTGTGTGCCATCTGAGCTTCTATGAATTCCATTATCTTAGCAACAAAATCAGGAGGGGCTGAGGCAGTAGCAGTTTGAGTCTGAGGTTGTGGTTGAGGTTATGCTGGTTCAACAGTAGCTTGAGGTCTTATCCATACACCATGTAATCTTTTCAATTGCATTTGATTCACAATTGATTCTCCAAATATCAGAGTGGTTTTTGCAGATTCTTCATAACCAAACGAAACCTTGAAATGTTTAAGAATCTTTGTAATAGCTGTGGATAAGGCAACATAAGCTTGCTCTGTGAAGCTTCCAGCATGTGCCTTAGCACAATCCAAGTCCAGCTCATCCTGAGCTCCTTTGATAAACCCCATAACAGTAGTATGTCCAATTTCTGAACTACTGCATGGTTGCCTGAACGAGGTACAAGCATCCTGGTCAGCGTGTACATCAACATCCGATGTTGAACCTTCATTTGACCGATAGGTAATGAAATGGTTTCAACAAAACCATCAATCATCAGGTCCTTTATTGCAGCATGCATGTCAACAGATTCTTCCCAACCTTCGTTAGCCGTATCAGCTTCAGAACTGTCGTCGATAGATTTTCCGTAAAAAGGCAATCCTGATAAGGTAGAAAAATCATCAAATGACATAGCAATCCTTTTACCTTTGACTTGAGCCTTAAAACCTTCTTCTGTCAGCTTAAACGTAGAATAAAATTCCCTTATCAAACGTGGATAACTGTCGAGTGTAGAAGATAGAAAGCTCTCAAGACCGTGAAAACGCAGATGATTCTGAAACGTAAAACCGTCAGTATCAAAGTATGCAAAATCCAGAGTTCTACCCTCATGGATTTTTCTCTTTAGAAAGTCTGATGGTATAGAAGGTTCAACATCTTTTTCCTTGGATGTGGGTACTTTCTTGGCAAGGGGTGAGGAAACAGGTTTCTTCTTCCTCTTTTGTGAAATTACCTTCATGGCATCAGCCATGAGTTTTTCCGTTGGGGTTCTTTACGCTTTTTAGGCTTCTCTTGAATAGGAGCGGGTGCCTTGCCTTTGTCTTTTGGCAAGTATTTTATGTGTAGGTATGGTTCTCTTTTTGTTAGAGTGGGTGGTGGTGAAGGGGTTTCACTTGTTCGAGATGATGAAGGTGAAGGAGTGCGTGCCTGGGTTTGTTTTACTCTTGCCATACTCGTAGATTGAAGTAGATAGATTTGTAGATTGAGTGTAGATAGCAACAAATAACAATAGGAGAGACAGAAGGATGAAGCAATCAGAGAAAATTAGTGAAAACTGAAGACCCATGCAGTGCAGAAATCGATTGAGAACTGTTCCTATTTAAACCCTTAATCGTGTAAATCGATTCCCAAATCGATTAGGTTACCGTTACTGATAATGTCTATCGACTTCGTAATTATTACTCATAACGGCTAGTCACAACGGTTATATTTCAAATCGATTTCCAAATCGGATTCCAGTTTTACTTAATCGATGTCCAAATCGATTGTCTTAATGTTAAAAGAAGAACTAGTCGATTTCCCAATCGACGCTCGGGCAAGTTAAAATTTTTTTTATGAACTTTGAATTCTGGGGTCAAAGCAATCGATTCCCAAATCGATTTTATAAACCATTTACCATGCTGGTAATCGATTTCCAAATCGATTTAACTGAAGAAACAACTGCAAACACCAGAAATCCCAGAAAATAAATCAACGATCATATCTCATTAGGATCAATGATCCCTAGTTTCATCCTTATATACAGAAAACTTTCTCTTGGTAAAGCTTTTGTGAAGATGTCAGCTAACTGTTCGGCAGTGTTAACATACTCAAGCTTAATGATTCCATTTTGAAAGTGGTCTCTTATAAAATGATGTCTTACTTCAATGTGTTTGGTCCTTGAGTGCATTACTGGATTCTTGGTTATACTTATTGCACTTGTTTTATCACACATGATAGGTACTGTTCCCAAGTCAACACCAAAGTCCAATAAGTGCTGTTTCATCCAAAGTATCTGAGCACAACAGCTTCCAGCTGCAATATATTCAGCTTCAGCAGTTGATAAAGCGATGCTTGTCTGTTTCTTACTAAACCATGATACAAGAGAGTTTCCAAGTAAATGACAAGTTCCTGAGGTACTTTTCCTATCGAGTTTACATCCGGCAAAGTCTGAATCTGAGTAACCAACTAAAGTACAAGTTGATCCTTTTGGATACCACAATCCAAGACTCTTAGTTCCTACCAAGTATCTGAAAATTCTCTTAACTGCACTGAAGTGAGATTCCTTTGGATTTGATTGATACCTTGCACACATACAAACACTGAACATGATGTCTGGTCGGCTTGCTGTAAGGTAGAGCAAAGATCCTATCATACCACGAAATCTAGTAACATCTACAGATTTACCTTTCTCATCTCGGTATAAGAAATTTCCTTGACTCATGGGTGTATCAATGGATTTAAGATTTTCAAAGTTAAATTTCTTTATCAAATCAGAACAATATTTAGATTGACTAATGAAAATGCCTTGCTTGCTTTGGTTAATTTGAAATCCCAAGAAATATGACAGTTCACCCGTCATTGACATTTCAAATTTACCTTTCATCAAATTTTCAAATTCTTTGGCACAGTTTATTATTTGTAGATCAAATATTATGTCATCAACATATACTTGGACAAGCAAGATATCATTTCCAGTAGTTTTTGTGAAAAGGGTCTTGTCAACATTTCCTCTTAAAAAGGTTTGTTGAATAAGGAAATTGCTGAGCTTCTCATACCAAGCTCTTGGAGCTTGTTTTTAACCCATAGAGGGCCTTTGAGAGCTTATACACATGATTAGGAAAATCAGGATTTTCAAAAACCAGGTGTTTGGCTAACAAAAACTCCTCTTGAAGGTCACCATTGAGAAAGGCACTTTTCACATCCATCCATTGATAAAGATTAAAGTCCATTATACAAGCATAAGCCAATAAAATTCTTATGGCTTCTAATCTAGCTACAGAGGCATAGGTTTCATCAAAATCTATTCCCTCCTCTTGACTATAACCCTTGGCTACTAGTCTAGCTTTGTTCCTTGTTGTCACACCATTCTCATCCAACTTGTTTCTGAACACCCATCTAGTTCCTATGACATGCTTACCCTCTGGCCTAGGTACTAAACTCCACACCTTGTTTCTCTAAATCTGTTTTAACTCCTCTTGCATAGCAAGTATCCACTCACTATCTAACAGGGCTTCCTTAAAGTTCTTAGGTTCAATCTGAGATACAAAGGCTGTAAAGTTACAAAACTGACTAAGGTTTCTCCTAGTTGCAACACCTTTAGAGATATCGCCAATTATGTTGTCTAAAGGGTGGTTTCTGTTGAACTTCCATTCCTTAGGCAACTCACTGGTTTCTATAGGTTCTACAAGGTCTGATCTAGTTGGAGGGTCAGTTATAGGTTGTTCTAGTGGTTCAGATTCTACAACTTCGTCCAAAAAGTCATCAACCTTAGAAGGAGTTATGTTCAAGTTTTCTGTAAATAATTCATCAAACTTTACATGAACTGACTCTTCTATGGTCTTTGTTTATTTGTTGTAGATTCTATAGGCCTTACTAGTTTGGGAATATCCTAAAAAGATACCTTCATCTGCCTTAGGGTCAAACTTTCCTATGTGTTCTTTGCCATTGTTCAACACAAAGCACTTACAACCAAAGATTCTAAAGTAGGAAAGGTTTGGTTTTCTACCCTTGTAAAGCTCATAGGGTGTTTTCCTAAGCAGGGCCTCATGAGAACTCTATTGACAACATGAGTGGCTGTACTAATTGCATCTGCCCAAAAGTACTTAGGTAGGTTGGAGTCCTTAAGCATGGTCCTAGCTAACTCTTCTAGGGATCTATTTTCCTCTCCACTACCCCATTCTGCTGTGGTGTCCTAGGGGCAAAATATATGTGGTTGATTCCATGTAGTTCACAATAATTTTTGAAAAAACATCATTTTGGAATTCACCTCCATGATCACTTTTTATTGAAACAATTTTCTGATCATTCTCATTTTGAACTAAAGCAGCAAATTTCTTAAAAATTGAGAATGTATCACTCTTATGAGCTAGAAATAAGTCCATGTGACCTTGAGTAATCATCAACCAGCACATATCCATACAGGTTTCCACCTAAACTCTTAACTTGGGCAGGTCCAAAAAGGTCCATGTGAACTAGTTGCAAAACTCTATTTGTTCTAACCAAGTCATAGAGGGAAAGGGAGTCTTAACCAGTTTACTTTTCTCACATGAATCACACAGTCTATCCTTAGAAAACTTCCTATTTGGTAGACCTAAGACTAGCTGTTTGCTGACAAGTTCATTCAAATGATTTATATGTATGTGAGCTATTCTTTTATGCCAAAGCCATGTTTCATCTGAATTGGATAAGAAGCAACATATAACACTTGGTACATAATTGAAATCTAACATGTAAATGTTATTAATTTCTGTCACCAACTAGCTTTATGTGTTTGTCATCTTTCGAAATCTCATAATGCAAGATTGTGATGAAAAAACTTACTTGAAAACCTTTATCACATAAGCTGGCTTATACTCAGCAAGTTGTGTTTTAATCCTTCAAACATATAACACCATTTTGATTACTGCAGTTGACTCATTGCCTATGTCACCAATTTCCAATAATCTTCCTCTGTTGTTGTCACCATATTTGACAAAACCTCTTCCTTTAATGTCAAGGACAGGAATTTGGATTTGTCACCTGTCATGTGCTTTGAGCATCCGCTATCTAAATACCATGAAATGCTTTCGGGATGTCAAGCACACCTGCAACATACAATCAGATTTTGTATTAGGTCCCCAATTTAAATTGGGTCTTGGATGGTTAGTGTCAAACACAGATTTCTTTCTTATCCAAACTTGCTTCCATCCTCTATTGGCTTATTTTTTAAATTTGCAATTGACACAAAATGTTCCCTTCTGCAACAGAAATGACATTTCATCAAAGGATGAATGTTTGTTTGGTTTAGTAAAGATGTCATACATACTCTTAGCGAATAGCAGATTTTTAACCATGTTGACATTCTGGTTTGCCATATAACCAATACCATATCTGTTTTTATTTCTTTTAACATGCATATTCTGGTGTATATCCTTAAACAGATTTTTCATGACATGTCTTTGGATTGCTTAAGTATGACATTCAGTTTATCTTTACTATTTAGCAAACTTCATAAATCAGATTTTAATGATGCAACATTATATCCTCAAGTCTCAATGCATCTTGCAGATTTGCATGTGAATCCTTTTTCAGTTGTTCACATAAAATTTCAATTTCTTATGGTCATTTTTCATTTGTTCAAACATTTTCTTTGTGCTTAACAATTGTTTTATGGAATTCACATAATCATCATGCAGCTCATTGAAAGCTTCTTGTAGCTATCATAGGTTGGATTAGATTGTGAACTAACCTCATTTTCTGATTCTAAATCGGTATTTGCCATGAGGCACAGATTCACTTCTTCTTCATCCGAAGAGGCAGAGGAATTCTTCGTTGTCGTTCCATGCAATATAGGCTTTTCTGGTTTGGTGACTGGTTCCTTGCCTTTTGGTTTTGTAGCTCTATTTTTGTTCTGCAATTTGTAGCATTCTGACTTTATGTGACCAGTTTTAACCGCATTCATAACATGTAATTGTTCTTGTTGTCACTAGTCTTAGAGCTGGATGGCTTTCTGAATTTGTTGTCTTTCTTCTTCAGAAATTTCTTAAATTTCTTGACAAGCAACCCGATCTCAGGCTCTTCAGTTTCACTGCTTGATTCACCTGAGCAGCCATCTGATTCAGTTTTCGATTGATGGGCTTGGACTTTCAAGGATAATCCTTTCTTTTTCCTGCTTTCCAGTTCTGATTCGTCCAGCCGATGCAATTCCATTTCATGTTCCCTTAGTTTTCCAAATAGTGTTGCTGTTGTCATCTTTGCTAGATCTTTAGATTCAGCTATAGCGGTTATTTTGGGTTGCCATTCTCTGGTTAGACACCTCATAATTTTTCCGATCTGCTGTTCATTCTCCACCTGTTTTCCCAGTGCATGAAGGTTGTTATCACGTGTGTAAATCTCGTCTGTAGATCACTTATAGATTCATCTTTCTTCATGCTGAACAATTCGTATTCGTGCATAAGTGTATTACGCGAGCTCTTTTCACATCTGTGGTTCCTTCATGTGTTTCTTGAAGAATGTCCCACATTTCCTTTGCTGATTTGCAGTTTGATACCCTAAAGAATTCTCTGCACACAAAGTAGATGTTATAATGTTCTTAGCTTTTAGCATTATAACCTACCTTCTTTTTTATCGTCCTCAGACCATTCGACTCTGGGCTTGGGGATCATGACGAGTCATTTGTTCCTCTGCAATCTTGGGAATGTATGGGCCATTTTCAACAGCGTCAAGGTGTCTATGCCCACTGGCTTCCAGGAAATATCAGCATCCTGTGCTTCCAGTACATATAAGTTGTTCCCATTGATGCTGAAGGTCTTGCTAGTGATGCGCCTTCTCCCCAGAAAATCAGTTGAGGCCATATTCCTTTATGAGTTTTACCTCTCGAAAAGTTAAGCTCCTGAGGCCAATTTGTAGATTATTATGACCTCGAAATAATCAGAATATATCAGTTTTATCAAATTAAAGCAATATTACATAACACATCAGAATTATAATGCGACATACACGATTAGCAATTAAAAGTAAAAAGATAAAGGATAGAATGCACCAAGATTTATCCTGGTTCAGTTGTCAACGAGACTAACCTACATCCAGTCCTGACAATCAACTGGATTTCAGCTTTTTCTCAATAGAAAGAATTGTGAATTGTTTACAGATTGGTCCAGTTCTCCTCGAAACCTATCTATCTCTCACAATCTCTTTCCTATTGCTCACCCCTTGATCCTTGTAGTCAATCAGCAGACTCACATAAATCAAAAGTACGGCTCCTTCTTGATGAGGCCTCTCACCCAAGAAGATCGCCACCAGTTTCTAAGCTGATTTTCTAGCAGTCGTTTTCTTTACAAAGTGTTTATTTCAAACACAATAAAAAGAAGTAGTAAAAGAAGTCTTCAATCTTGAACAATGTGTCTTCTCGCGAATCTGGTTATTCAATGATGGATTATTAGAGAACATTGTCTTTTCTCTCAAGAATACTTTTTCAGCTCTCTCAATGATTATGGATAATCTTTTTTGCTTTGATCTGAAAAAGGCAATATCAGGAATGTTAACAATGTGTTGTATTGTTAATGAAGTTTTATGAGTGTTTATCACTTTTCATGAATTGTTGATGAGAGAAAGATTGAAAACAGTTTATATAGTTTCTGAAAAACAACTAATAAATCGATTTGCCAATCGATTCATTAAAGTTATAAAACAGGTCTAATCGATTTTGCCAATCGATTATCGCGGGTCTTGTTTTTCTTGAATCTTGAAACTACATAAGCCAATCGATTTGTCAATCGATTCTTTAAACAAACTCTTTCAGTGAATTATGTTGAAGACTTATATGCATCGATTTCATAATCGATTGCAGGTGTTTTGTTCAACAGTAAAAATCACACCAATCGATTACTTAATCGATTTATTAAGTCTCATAATCGATTTTACAAATACTCAGAATCGATTTGGCCACCAAGCTCAAAGTTCACTGTGATTTCAAAAAGGTTCTTTCAATCGATTTGCCAATCGATTGTGTTCAAGACAGTGACTTAGCTATTTTGATGTTAATCGACGTGCCAATCGATTTGGTAGCATTTGCCTGAAAAGTTCTTACCTGATGTTTAGTTCAATCGGTTCTGTAACAAGCACAATCGATTGGCAAATCGATTGACGTGAATGTCTGAGCCACTTTGATCAGCACAATCGATTGGCAAATCGATTGATGAAAAAGTCTGAGTCACTGTGATCAGCACAATCGATTGACGAATCAATTGAAGCTAATTTTTAAGTTACAGAAAGGATTCAGCTCATTGCCAAATCGATTGGGACTGTGATTATGAAGTCGACTGAGCAATCGATTGTTTTGATCTCGTTGTTGGAACAAAACATCTATAATCGATTACTCAATCGATTCTAATGTAATCATAGTATCAGTTCTTATTTATGAATTAAAAGAATCGATTGGCAAATCGATTCATGCTTATATGTTCAAGCTTCAAGAAAAACAAGACATGCGAAAGTCGATTGGGAAATCGATTTAGCCAGCTTTAAAACATTACAAAATCGATTGAGCAATCGATTTTCCTGGTGTTTTCTTTGAATATATATAAGCTGATTCAATCACTTTTGAAAATAACTTTTCATAATCTTTGACATACCTTTTGAAAAACTTTTACACATCCTTTGAACAACTTTGATAAACACTTTGAGAGAAAAGTTTTTACAACCACACAAACATTCATTGCCCAAATACTTTTGTGTGAAGAACCAATATAGTGATTGAGTCAAAGTCTTGATACTTCTTTATTCTTTGTAAAAGACAATTCTTTGTAATTGAAGGTTTAGAAAATCCAGTTAGGAAACTGGTGGCTATCTTCGTTAGTGTGAGATCATCAAAAAGAAGTTTTACTTTGATCTTGTGTGAGTTTGGCGATTGACTCCAAGGATCAAGTGGTTTAGAAATAGAAGTGAGTTTGAGTTAGATAGATATGCTTTGTGGAAGCGGGACAATCTGTAAAAAGTTCTCAATTCATTCTTTTGGAAAAGGCTGAAATCTTGTTGGATTTCAGGACTGGATGTAGGCTGTCAAACTGACAGCTGAACCAGTATAAATCTTGGTGCACTCTCTCTTATCTCTCTTTACTTTTCATGCTAATCTTGTATGCGATTTTAAATTTCTGCTGTGTATAATCTGTATGAATCTTGCACTGATAATATAGGAATTAAAATTCAACCAGTTGGATTTGATTTTAATTCTTCACTTAGAATAGAATTAGATTATCTTGTTGATCATAATTCTCTTATTCTAAATCAAAAGAAGTCATATTTTTCCAACATTTAGGTCATTTTCGTCCTCCCTACGCTTATTCAAGTCCAATTAGGGTTTTTAACCAATCTAGTGCATCCAATAAGGTCATTTGTTTCATTGGATTAACATTTAGGTCATTTTCGTCATCCATAGGTTTAT
>PGWS01006627.1:0-10964 GCA_002896235.1 Cicer reticulatum
ACTGAACTGAATAGAGAGATTCTCATTTCTAAATCATGCATGCATGTAATCTGAATTGAGTGTTTATACTAAGTTCTGATTAATTTATTTTCTGAACTGAACTGAACTGACAGAAGATTCTCATTTATTTCTAATAATTCATCATCTCTTAAAGTATTGTGATACAGACAATGATAACAATATTTTTAATCCAATTAAACAATGATTAAAAAGGTTTTTAATGTCATCCCAACCAAATAAACCAAACACAAAATAAAATAAAGAGACATTTCTACAATCGCTTATCTTAAAAAGCGTGATGTAGAAAAGATCAATATTTTTAAAAATAAAATAATGAGTGTTTTTATACCGTTTACAGCGCTTTTCACACAAAGCGCTGTAACGACTTCACAAAGTGAGTAAAAAGACATTTACAGCGCTTGTTTGAAAGCGCTGTAAAATGGCTTTAAAAATAATATTCATCAGATACCTAATTTCTTCAAACATTTGTAATCAGATTCTTTTGAACATCAGACACAAAGACATTTTTCAGCGCTTGTACGCATCACTGGGAATGGCTTTAAAAAACATAGACATTAACCCTAATTTCTTCAAACACCTTGTACGCATCATGGGATTCAAAAAACATCAGACACAAACCCATTTCTTCAAACACATTGTACGCATCATGGGAATCCAAAAAACATCAGACATTAACCCATTTCTTCAAACACCTTGTACGCATCATGGGAATCCCCAAAAAGGGTGGAGATTGAATTGTGAAAGAGTAAGCTTTGATGTTTGTGAAGAAGATGCATAAAAGGAGAAGAGTTTGGTGAAGAGGAAGGGATTTTGGTGGTGACCAGTTACTACTATGTGGGTTTTGCATGTTGAGCTTGTTTAAAAATAACATAACAAAACACAAAAACAATAAGGCCTTTTAACAGCGCTTATTTGGAAAAAGCGCTGTAAAAGAGCCTTCTAAAATTAACCTAAAGAGACATTTTAGAGCGCTTATGTGGAAAAGCGCTGTAAAAGGCTTTTAAAAAACATTCATATAACATAATAACACACGGAGGTCTTTTACAGCGCTTATTTGGGAAAAGCGCTGTAAAAGAGCCTCTTAAAATTAACATAAAGAGACATTTTAGAGCGCTTATGTGTAAAAGCGCTGTAAAAGGCATTCAAATAACATAATAACACACGGAGGTCTTTTACAGCGCTTATTTGAAAAAAGCGCTGTAAAAGGCATTCAAATAACATAATAACACACGGAGCGTCTTTTATAGCGCTTATTTGAAAAAAGCGCTGTAAAAGAGCCTTTTAAGAATTTAACTAAAGAAGCCTTTTAGAGCGCTTATGTGGAAAAGCGCTGTAAAAGGCTTTAAAAAAACATTCATATAACATAATAACACACGGAGGTCTTTTACAGCGCTTTTTGGGAAGAAAGCGCTGTAAAAGAGCCTTTTTAAAATTTAACTAAAGAAGCCTATTAGAGCGCTTTACAAAAAAAGCGCTGTAAAAGGCTTATAAAAAGCGCTGTAAAAGTGTTACGTTATATAACAGTTACCTCTTCAGTTTCCTCTTCATTACGTAACCTTCATCTCAACCTTCATTTCTTCTCTTCTTTTGCAAACCCTATCATCCCGTCCTTTACGAACCTTATTTCCACGATCATCTCCTTCATTTCGAACCTTATTTCCATCCAAGATCATCTCTCCCATTTCACACAATATATTTTCATTGAAATACGTAACCCTCATTACGTATTTCTTCAATACCGTTCCCTCTTTTCTTTGAACCATATTTCTGTGAACTTTCTGCGTTCCCTCTGTTCTTTAGATTTCATCTTTCTTCGAACCATTATTCAGGTATTGATGTTATAAATTTTTGTAATCATTAAAATGCATGTTGAGCTTTTTTAAGATATACTGATACATGTTGAGTTTGTTTATAATAATGCATGATCCATGTTGAGCTTGTTGATGTTATACTAAAGTGCATGTTGAACTTGTTGTAGTTAAATGGATACAAACAAAGATTTAGAAGTTCAAAATGAAGAAGTTGGCACCTCTAAGACTTACGAAAAAGAAGTCAAACGTGGTGCAACTATCATGCAGAAAGTCATTAAAGCAAGGAGTAATGGCATTAAATTTGAGGTATACTATATATACTCTGTTTGCTGTGTGTTTTTTTATCTTTTTTTAGGGTTTAGGGCATGTACTTACTATATGAGTTTATTAGGTTGGCTGGAACGAGAGTGGTCAGCCAGTTGACCCCAACAGCTCCATGTTTGTAAGCTACATTGGGGCTGTTGTTCGTCAAAATGTCCCAATAACAATAGACAACTGGAGAGATAAGGCGTTGAAGGATGCCAAAGATATCATCTGGAATGACATTCAAGTAAATATTTTGATCTACTCTTTTGTCATTTATAATTTTTTTTTCTGTAAAATACATTACTTATAATTGTTTTCATTGCAGACCACTTTTGTTCTTGATGAGGAACGAAAGTCATATGTTTTGAGAGTTGCTGGGAAAATCCATCGTGGATTTAGATCCCATCTCTCAAATTTCTATCTAAAAGATAGAGAAGGAAACACAAATGCTGAACCTCCAAAGATATATCAACATTATATATCAAAGGATGAATGGAGTGCATTTGTTTCCAAACGTTCTGACCCGGCGTTTGTCGTAAGTTATTAATTTATTAGCATTTGTGTTTTATTATTCATATTCGTAGCGTATTTTAAATTTTTACACAATTGCTATTTTTTTTTTATATAGAATATTAGTAAGGCAAATCGCGAACGGGCAAGCAACCCAAAACACCCATACAAGAAATCACGTATGGGATATGCACGCCTTGAACAACAAATTGTAAGTAATTAAACATCACTTTTATATAATGAAGTAATTTGTATTATAAACTATAGTGTGTAACTAATTTGTATTATTTTGTTTATGATTTTAACGAATAGAGAAAAGACACCCAAGCCGATCAACCCTTGGGTCGTCATATCTTATGGAAGGAAGCGCGTGTTAACAAAGAAGGAGTGGTTGATAATGAAAATGTCAAGAAAGTTGTAGAACTTTGTGTAAGTATATTATCACTTTAATATTTTTTAATATTGTATTTTAAAAATGCTATTGAACTTATCTTTTTAATGTTACATGTATTTTAGGAAACTATTGAACAAAGTTCTGAAACTCAAGAGGCAACAAGGATACGTGCAGGGACATTCTTGGGAAAGTGTTTAATGTCCCTGAGTATTCCGGTCGAGTGAGGGGGAAAGGATTTGGCGTAACTCCCAAAAGCTTTTTTCCTCAAGAGAAGCGCCAAAAACCTTCCAACGAGGAAGTATTAGAGAAGCTCAGAATCTTATCGGAGCAAGTGGCACTCTTGGTGAATACGAATAAAGACAAGCAACTTCCGGTTCAGCTCCAACCTGAAATACAAATGGAGAGTGAAACCGGGAGTTGCAACGTCGGTTTGAAGAGTATTCCCGAGGTAATTAATTACTTACTACTTACTTGCTTATGTAATTACTTATGTATTAAACAAACTTATATATTAACTGTACTTATGTTTTAACTATTGATGTAGGGTGTCACTACATGTGTCCTATACTTGTCCTCGCCGACTCAACGGAAGGTGGGAAAAGGAATATTGCACAATACTTCGGGAGAAGTATTGCACAATATTCCGATCCCCGCGGGCCATGTCAAAGTATCGCCTACGGTTGCTTTCGAACCAACTGCACCGTTGCCCATACCGGACAACGATGGAGATATGAAGTTCTTAAGCGACGCTATTGGCAGTTACGTGGCATGGCCCACACACCTTGTTGCCCTCGAAAAAAAGATTCCCAAGGACAAATCAGTTACATCTCCCGAAAAGGTTTGTCACATTTATTGCCTAAGGTTTTTTATTTTTTCAGATTCAATAAACTAACATTTTACCTCATTTATGTAGGTCCAAATAAATAAACCACCCCTACAGCCAAAAAAAGGCAGCAGACCTCAAAAATTGGAGGTTAATAGGGCTGCCAAACTACAAAGGCTGGAGGGTAATAAAGCTGCCAAACTTGCAGCAACAAAAAATCTGGATCGGGGAAAATCGGTCGCTGCTGCTGCTGCTCCTAATAAAAGTCAGCCACGCCTTGGTAAATACGGGGCGTGTCTTGACATCCAAATAAAAAGGAACATGGGCAGCAGCAACGATTCGCCCATCGTACAAATGAATCAAGACATCTTTGGAGATGAGTATATTGAATACCTCGAAAAGGAGCAAATGTACGATCTTCTCGAACATAAGGAGCTGAGTGTTACTGTAATCAGCTTGTACATAAGGTAAAAAATACTTTTAATTGCATTTATTTGTAATTAATTAAATGTATTGGTAATTAATCTAGTTTAAAATTTTCATTGAAGGTTTTTGTACGAGAAGGTCGTGTGCACGAGGAAACTGTCAAATAAATACTCATTCTTGTCTCCGCATAAGATGTCGATGTTCAAACTCGATCCAGACAATGTAAAACACTACATTGTAGATATGTTTTTAAGAAATAAAGAAAGTGATAAATTGTTCTTGGCACCATATAATTCAGGGTACGTAATTTTATCTTTTTTAATTGATGAGAATTTAATTTATTAGTTGTCTATAAACAAAATTGCTTAACCAATTTTTTGTTGTTGTAGGGCACATTGGGTGCTATTTGCAATCAATGCGGTCTCTGAAGTGATATACTATTTGGATCCCGTGCACGGCGATTACACCAATCACCCCGGAATAAAGAATATGCTCGACACGTAAGTAATATTCATTTATTTCTTACATATATATATATATATATATTATATATATATATATATATATATATTCATGCTCTAATAATCACATTTATTCATTCGATAGTGCCTTAAAAAGTTTATCGAGCTCAAAGAGGTGCTAAAGTGTCGAAGCAGAAGTCTAATAACATTACATGGATCTCAATAAAGTGCCCTCGTCAAACAAATAACATCGACTGTGGGTACTACATATTGAGATTCATGAAGGAGATTGTTGAGAAGAATAAAACTATTATCCAGAAACGGTACGGTATTTGCATTATATGATTTTCATATATAAATTATCTATATATTTGATACTAACTTAATATAATATGTTCAATTTTTATATTGCAGTACTTTGCCAATTCCAGTCCATCATATTCTGAGGAAGATCTGATGGAATTAAAGGAAGAATGGTGTCAGTACGTGCTTGACATGAAAATTATTTGATTTTCTGGGAAATAGCTTGCTGCTGGGCAAGGGATCTGAATATTATATGGTAGCTAGTGCATATAATGTATATTCTGTTAGTTATTATATGTAAATGATCATAGGACACAATATATGCATATAATGTATTATAGTTATTATTGCTGTAAATGATCATAGTTATTATATGCATATAATGGATCTGTTAGTTATTATATAATGGATCTGAATGTAGGTAATTAGGTTGTAAATTAGGTTGTATATATGTATCTGAATGTAGTTACTTAGGTTGTAAATTACAGAGTTTACATATATGTTAATAAAGTTACAGAGTTCTGATTTCTGTTCTACTGATTGTGTGAACTGATTGTCTATAATATGTTCTGTTCTACTGATTGTCTGTAATATGTTCTGTTCTACTGATTGTGAAGTGATTTTGGATCAAAAATAATTTTGGATACAAAGATAAAAGACAGCGCTTTTTAAAAAAAGTGCCATAAAAAGCTAAAAAGCACTTTTCATTTCAAATAATTAATTTACAGCGTTTAAAAAAAAAAAACACACACATTTTTACAGCGCTTTTTTTTAAAAAGCGCTGTAAAATGTTGTTCTAAAGCGCTTTAATGGTGCACCTTTTACAGCGCTTTCGTGAGAAAGCGCTGTAAAATGTACAAGAAAAGCGCTGTAAAATGCAGACCATAATATGAAATTATGGGTGGGCATTTTACAGCGCTTCTTTGAGAAAGCGCTGTAATATGCACACCCATATATGAAATTATGGTGGGCAATTTACAGCGCTTTTTCGAGAAAGCGCTGTAATATGCACACCCATATATGAAATTATGGGTGGGCATATACAGCGCTTTTGTGAGAAAGCGCTGTAATATGCCCACTCGTATATGAGTTATGGGTGTGCATTTTAGAGCGCTTTTTTGAGAAAGCGCTGTAAAATGCACACCCGTAACTCATATAATGGGTGCACATTACAGCGCTTTTTGAAGAAGAAGCGCTGTAAAATGTGCATAACAAGCGCGCGTTGTATGTTACATGTTTTATAGCGCTTTTTTAAAAGCGCTGTTGTATCATTTACAGCGGCTCGTTTCCACAGCGCTTATTTTTTTGAAAAAGCGCTGTAAATGGCTAAAAAAAGGCTGTAAATCCGTTTTTTCGCGTAGTGCCTCAACAAAAAAAAAACTGATGTTGTACCCAATTATATCGTTGTGTTGTGTTTTCAAAACACGAAATCCAAAATTTAATAACAATTCAGTTACCAAATATTAATTTTCAAACAATTACAAAGTATACTTCAAATACAAGTAATTGCAAAGAAATGCTTTAATTATAATGTCAATTAACACATAAAACAAATTAAATTTATTAATTCAATAAAATAAAAAGTTACCTCAAATCAAAAGAGACATGACTTAGTCCACATTTCTAAATATTTATATACTATATGTTTTACCAATTATACAAAATAGAAAGTCAAATACAAATATTTTTTGTTCTCTCACTCACTTTAAAGAACAAAATAACCTCACATCTCTGAAAAAATCCAAACTTTGGAAAGTTCCGAGTTGTTTCGCTATGAGTACTGTTTAATCCACACAAAGGAATGATGATCAATCTCTTTAGACATTATTTTGTTGGAATAAAAGATCATAACATTCACAGATGATTGAAGATTTTTTATTTTCAATTTCGTGTAATATATATATATAGCATACACACCGAACTTTGGTTTCCATATTTTTTATATTGAAAAACAAATATATTTAATCTTTTTAAATGACCAGCGTATAAAATTATTTGAATTTTAATCATAGGAATAAATATTTGCATGTAACAATCAAGAAATAACTCTAGACACTTTCAAAAACATATACAAGAAGGTGATATATAGAACAAATAATTCTAAAAATATCACCGATAAATGATTCTTAACAGATCATCGTAGGAGAAAAAGATATTGTTTTTTACAACAACTATTTTAACTCAAATCAAGACCCAAAAATTACCATTCAAAATCTATAGCTTGAGTTTACTTCATTCAAATACTAGGCAAATGATTCTTTATACAGACCTATCTTAGGAGCATAGAAGGACATTATTTTTTACAACAACTAATTGTAACGCAAACCCAAAGACCCAAATTACCATTAATCTTACTTTGAGTTTACTTTACTTCAATTCAACACTAGCACAAAGATTGAGAGATAAAGTAAATCTAACGGGTAATTATTATTTCAATACAAATTCAACTTCTAAACTAATCGAGAACATCATTTAGTACTACTATTTTTTGGACTGTGACATCAACGGAGTACTGCATGATGTTGGACATGAAGAGCAAGTTTATGTTGTTGACATAGCTACAAAAAATTACTCAACCTAGAATCAAAATGCATGGTACAAATTTTTATATAAAATACAAACAATATTAAATTCAAAACGTAATAACATTATTATAATTTTTTATTGCTTATAACATTTACTCATTTTTTATTTTTTGCTTTAATTTTTAGGGGTGAAATTATAAAAGTCACTTTACAGAGGAACATAGGTTGCTAATTTTCAAATGTATTTGTCTATCACAAGCTGAACATGATGGTCCTAAGATATGTTACAGTACACTCAACAACAATTAAAAAATTTAGAGGTTTTCAAAATTAAACTTCATTCATATTCTTTAACAAAATTCTAATATATTTCTTATTCTTTATATTCTAGTGTTAGTGCACAATTAACTTATCATTAATTAATCAAAACAAATCTCAAAAAAATTATACCACATCCTTTGCATGTATCTAATAATTATTTGCCTATATCTCTGTTATTAAAGAAACAACAACAAAAATATAACTCCAATTACAAACTTGATTTAATTGTTAATTACTCTTTTAGTTTATTGCATATAAATACATTCAATATTTTAATTACATTTTATTAATTAAAATGTAGCAACCATAAATTACCAAAAAAATATATAAAAACATAATAATCACATGATAAATCAATAATCAAACTTATGCACAAACAATTCAATGAAGTTCAAATTACAATAAATAAAAAATATTAAAACACATTTTAAATTAGCAAACCTTTGCAAAAAAAAAAAACTAAAGTAACTAACAAAGAATATTTGTTTTAAAATAAAAAATATTAAATTATATGAATTATTTTCAAAGTAATATACAATTGTGTTTATTTTTTTTTATTAGTGCTTGGATGCATATTTTATTCCTTTAATAAAAAGAAAGTATTTGTCTATATAAATTGTTCATAAATATAAATGCACTCATTTCAAAATATTAAACTTATAGATTGGATGAAGTATAAATTAGAGCACAATTTCAATTAACAGCAAAAATAATCAAAATCAAGTAGTGATTCCTTATCATTCCCAACATTATTTCGTGTTTTTATCATAAAAAATAATACTTTGAATTTATTCATTATATACAGTCTCCAAAAAGTATCATTAAATCAAAATATTTTTGAATGAAATATGTGATCTAATTAAGAATTAGTTATCGAAAGTTTATGTAGAAATGAGACATGAAACATAAAATATAAAAAATAATAGTTCATTCAATTAGTCAAAAAAAGAATAAATAAATAATAGTACTCAAGATAAAAAGTAAAACAAAAATTAAAATAATGATAATATAAAAACCATAACTTACAAATATATCTGAAATTAATGATTGCAAAATATGTATTCTATTTTTTACAGGAAGAAAGTATTCTATAATGATTGAATATTTAAAATAAAATAAAATTGAAGGTTGTTACGTCTATTTTCTGTGTGTATATAAACAATCATTTATCTTTTTTTAATAATATTTTTAGAGTGAACATCACTCATATCTTATTTTAATCTTTTTAATTGTATATACAAACAATCACTCATATTTTTTTAATCATATTTTTTAGAGTGAAAATCACTCATTTTATTACAAACTTTTCAATTATTTCCAATCCATTTATTCTTTTGTTATACAACCACTATTCTCATAAACTGAAAAACTTACAAATTTGAAACTTTTTTTCCGATAAGTTTGATGCATTTATACACCATAAAATTTATACTTAAAGATATTCTACAAATTACACATGCGCAATATGAGGGTTTGTATTACAGTTAACACATTAATTGGTTAGCCCAGAGACATTAGGAATAGTATTTGTAGCCGTTCCCTGAGCATTTTTACAAGTAGCTGAAGTATTTCCTCCTGGTTGAGCAGAGACAATATTATTTTGATCGAATAGAATATTGAAACAACCTGTCGAGGGTCCACAAACTAAGTTGATAGCAACATCACTAGCAGAAGTTCCTCTAAATCCTCTATATGTCACAAAACTCACTTCCACATTTGTAGCCTAAAAATTTGCACAAAGTTCAACACATATGTATCTATGGTATTAGTATATTACTATGTATATAAAACCAACAAGATGTCACTTAAAGTATCAATAGTTTGATATATAATTTTAGAAAGACAATTTAAATTTTCATCAGAGACGGTTATAAAATAACTATTAGCATCACTTTAATTAATAATAAATTTTGTTCAAAAAAAATTATTAAAAAATGACAATATATAATATGAATAATATAGAGTGAAATGTGTACCTCATTATCAAGACCGTAATTTTGATCTATAATTATTGGGTTCTTAACATTTTGAAGGATGATTTGGTCAAAAGTAATATGTTTTGCATAACCAGATCCACCCTGCAAAAAAAAATTCAAATATTTGAAATCTAGAAGTGAAAGATAATTATGGGAAAATTGTACTTTGTTTTTTCTTTCGTACATTTAAAATTTATTGGACAATGAATTGTAAAGTTTACCAAGATATCTACGATGAGGTTAATAATAAATGGCTAAACTTGAAGAAAAAAAAATCATAGTTTTATAAGAACTTCAATCATATTTATCTTTTGAGTTATGCTTACTGGAACTGTCTTAATTCTAGCTCCATTTGAAGTCTCAATAAATGTGCAGTTTTGTACGTAAACATCTGAAACGGTATCACGCTCTCCACTTCTACCAAGGCTACCAACACTGCTTGATGAATAAAATACATTATATGAGATTTATGAAAAATATGAACTTTAAAAATACAAGGTTTAATGACAAACCTTATTCCATGTCCTGGTCCACAAGTAACTCAAGTAGCATTGATAAAAGAGCAGCCACCACTAACGGCAATACAATCATCACCTAATTAGAAGAAACGAAACTCAAAATAAAATTACAAATTGTTAATTATTTTAAAGACAATGATTGTTAATGTAAAAAACAATTTTTAGCTTTTTAACATATATTTATACCTAATTTTTTTAATAATATAACATTTATTTATACCAATGTTTAGTTATATTTCTTTTCTTTTTTTTTATTGATTTCATTTTTTCATAACAATTTATGTTTGACCCACTTTTTAAATATAAATAACATAATCTTTTTTAATTATACTTCAAAATTACAATTTTGATAAGATAAAATAATATAAACTTTGATTACCAGATTTTATATTGGAATCTTGTATCAAGATATTACTAGAATCAGAAATGTCAAAGCCATCAGTGTTGGGACTAGTAGCAGGAGCATTAATTGATATATTAGAGAATGTTGCGCCATTGCATGTATTTACGGATACATGAGATTGTGGGCTATTAGAAATCCCCAAATTACGAACAATAAGATCATTGCA
>PGWS01006631.1:0-14327 GCA_002896235.1 Cicer reticulatum
AGAAAGTAATAAGAGAGGATGTGATTTGCTTCTTGAAAGCTTTAAGATGCTTGATCTTTTTTATGCAAGTGTGTTGTGTATCTTCCAATGGAGAGCTTGTATGCATTTTATAGAGATCCAAGCCCTTGATGACCGTTGGAGCTCATTTTCAAAGGATCCAAGGTTTTCATCAAAATTACAGAACTGCCACTCAGCTTGTTAGGCTTAGGCAGAACCATCCTCACGCAGCACATGCTTTGATCTTGACATGTCCTTGCTTTTTCACTTTAATCAGAGTGCAAGGCTGTTTCTGAGCTGCATTTTTCGAAGTCTTTAAGGTCTAGGTTGGCTTCAACTTTTGAGGTGATGTGGACAAGAGAGAAAAAGCCACTTTATGACATAGGACTGTCATACTCAGTCCGAGGATCAGATCTGGCAGCAACATGTGATCTTCCATTTTTGGCTTGTTTCAAGTTGCCTTTTGCTAACTTGACTTCCTTATGCATTAAAACGTGCAAGCCCATTTAATGATCAGATTTTGACATTTGCACATGCTTGATAGGTTGCTTTCACTTTTGCTAGCCTTTCCTTTACATACTAGATGTAGCCATATTCACCTTTTTCTTTTGACCTTTTGACTCTAGCTTTGAATGCTTTGTTTATTCATTTTTGACATTGATATACAATTGAATAAACACAATTATTCTGGTGAGAAATCAGATTGTCCAGATCTGGAGATATTGCAGCAATTTCCATCCTCGCGCATGGAGCAATTTCCATCCTCGCGATGGTTTTCCATCCTCACGAGGGTTTTCCATCCTCAGGCCAGAATTACTTTTTCCTTCTTTTTTCCTTAATGATTAATGACCTATTAACTTAAATGAATACACTCAAGAGCACATGTTAGTCATTAACCACAATCATAATCTCTTAAGTAATTTTGTTATCATTAAAATCATTTGAGAGATTTTGTCTCAACAATCTCCCCCTTTTTGATGATGACAAAATTCTTTAGATTATGATTTTAAATAAGACAAAGATAAAATGTTTATGCTCCCCCTCAATTTTATGTGTAATAATTTTTAAAACTAAAAATCATTACTCCCCCTAAATGTATGCCAAAGTGTTGAAATAACATGATTCTAATCATACAAATGACATCATGATAATTAGATAATAATTTAAAGAGTTGTTCAACAAAGCATAAACATGGGTTCATTAGCAACACAGCAATATCACAACAGTTTTAACAACATGAACATAATAACATAATCACTAAACAGAACACCTAAACATAAAAACATAATCATTCTCCCCCTGAATTTGGCAGCAGCAAAAAGAAATAACAGCAGATTTAATCTGAGGAGGCTGGGTCATCTGATGAGGATGAAGGAGATGGAACATCAGAGTTTGGCTGGGCTGGTAGCTCAGGAGGATGATCTCCAGGAGCAATAGTAGGAACCAAGTGTTTGGTAACCCATTCAAGAATGAGCCCAAACTGAACCAAAGAATTCTGAAAATGAGTGAAGCGCTGAAGAATTTTCTTTTGGTCTTTCCTAATTAATTTTAGGAGTTTCATCTGCTTCGTGTTTTCCCCAATCCTTGTGCTAGGAGCCGAGCCTTTAGGCTGGTCATTGACACTGGAACTCTTATTCTGAGAGCTCCCAGCCTTGTCCTTTGACTGGTTATGAGTTGTGGCAGTGAAGAAAGAGTCAAGTGAACTGAACACACCTGTAACCTCAGGGAGAGGTTGAGCAGTTTTGTCAAAGTTTGCAGCAGGAGGAATTTGTTGCGAAAAATCTGGTGGAGGGATTATATCTTCATCCACTGGCACAGTGGGAGGAGAAGCCATAGGCACATCCGTAGGAGATGGAGGATAAGATAGATTCAGATCAAAATATAACTCCTCACCATCTTCCATTTGTTGAGGAGAAGCTGATTTTGAGGCATCCTCAGGGATAGGATCGGCTTCACGAAGTGGAGTCAGTTTGTGGATTGGTGTAGACTGAGTTGTTGTGGGGACAGGTGAGGCAGGAGAAGGAGTAGGTTCAGGAGAGTTACGCAGTGGAGAGGTTGGTAGTGGTGATGGTGTATCCTCAGGTGGAGGATGGGATGGTTCATCTTCAGAGTTTTGAGAAACAGAGGAAGGACGAGTTTTTCTTTTCTTTGAGACAGGCCGGTCATCAGTTTGAATCTTCATCTGTTTAATGTTCTTCATAGAAAAAGTATTGTTGAAGTAGATGGAATGTTCATCCTCAAGTGGGATTTTGAAGAATTTGAATATTTTTGTTAAAATCATTCCATAGGGAGCAGATCGTCCCAAAACAACAGCGTTCAGCATGAAGGTGAAGATGACATGACCCAAATGCAGAGGAGTACCAGTAATCACATGATGAATAATCATCAGATCCATTTGTGACTTTCTCAAAACTGCCAGCCCGGGGAGTTATGGAGTGGACACAGATGTTGTGAAGGATGCGACACAGGGGGATGAGGTTGGAGGCCACCAATGGTTTAGGAGGTTTGATGAGGGTGTTTTGAAGTACAGAGGTCCTAGTGATGACACACTGTGAATACCATGTTTCAGATAGGCAGTGGGCTCCTTCATCACGTATGTCAAGTATTTGACATAAAGTGGTGGGATTAATTTCCATATGAACCCCTTTCAGTACCATACTGAAATTTGTCATTCCTTTAGATCCTTTTGAAGCAGCATAGAAGGCCCTTACTAGACGTGGGTACTGTGGTTCATTGATTTTGAAGAAAGAGGTCCAGCCAAGTTGTTCAAACATTTCTTCAATGTTGAACCCTCCTTGTTTAATATCAACAAGGTCAATAATTTTTCCATTTACTACAGACTTGTTTTGCCATTTTGAAGTGTAGACGGATTCTACTTTGTCCGAATCAAACAATGAAGTGTTGGCAGAAATTTTTGTGGATGATGAAGGGGGTCTTGATGAAAGTATTTTGGTCTTTTTGGGAGTTGGAGTTTTGGAAACAGATTTTGCAGATGGAGGTTGTGGTGTTGGTTCAACAGGAGGAGTGGTCTCTGAATCATCAGAGTTGATGACATGAATCGTGTTGTCCTGAGGGGTTGCCTTGTTGGTCGAAACGGCTCCAGACATGATTCTGGAGGAGCGCCTGGAAGGAGTGGAGGAGGAGGATTTTTTGACGATTTTTGGAGGAGTGGAGCTTTTGGATGGTTGAGATGAAGAAATGGTGTTCATGGAAGTTTCTTCAGATTGGTTTTCTTCATTATAGTCTGACTCAGTGCTTGAGTAGACATCTTGGTTTTTCTCAGGTTCTTGGTAGGATTTTTTGCGTTTTACAGTCATTTTGATTCGTGCCATTGATGCAGAAAGGTGAGGGAAGAAACTGTTGAGTGATGAAAGGATTTCTGGGCAAAAGGTTGATGAGAGAAAATGAAGAGGATGGGAAATGAACGATGAGATCGTGTGAGTAACCGTGAGGGAACGTGAGGAAACGCGAAGGGAACAGAAACAATTAATGCGCCGTATCCTAGAGACCTAGTGTGATGATGGATTAGACATGTAGCCGTTCTGCATTAAATGCAAGGCGTGAAGTACGGAGGCATGCGCCACGCGTACTGCCCAATGAGAGAGAGAGACACATGCTTTCTTTCTAGGTTGTTTGGTCACGTGAAATTACACCAATAAGGATATTCCGTCCTCTGGTGGGTTTCCTATCCTCTCAAGCCTAACTAAAAATGTAAATACATATTTAAAAGGCAACAGATTTTTATATAAAAAATACAAAAAATACAATAAAAAATAACAATATAATAAAGAGCATCACAAGATAGATCAATTAATTTTAGACAAATTAATAATTGAAAGTTCACCCAAGATCTTTTTGAACCTATCCTCTTGGAGAGGTTTGGTAAAGATATCTGCTAATTGATTTTCAGTGTCAATAAAAATCAGTTCTAAATCCCCCTTTTTCACATGATCTCTTATAAAATGATGTTTAATTTCAATGTGCTTAGATCTAGAATGTTGAATGGGATTTTTAGAAAGATTTATTGCATCTGTATTATCACAGAGGATGAGAATTTTTGCGTACCTTAGCGAGTAATCCTCAAGCTGTTTTTTTATCCAGAGCAGTTGTGAGCAACATTGAACGACTGATACATACTCTGCTTCAGTAGTTGAAAGAGCAATTGTACTTTGTTTTTTGCATGACTAACTTATTAGGGATTTACCAAGAAATTGGCAAGCACCACTTGTGCTTTTTCTTTCAACTTTGTCTCCCGCGTAGTCGGCATCACAATAAGCTATGAGGTCAAGATTGTAACATTTCTTGTACCAAATTCCCAGATTTATAGTACCAACAAGGTATCTAAAAATCCTTTTTACAGCTGTGAGATGAGATTCTTTAGGAGAGGATTGAAACCTTGCACAAAGACCGACTGCAAAGACTATGTCCGGTCTACTTGCAGTTAAATACAGCAAGGATCCTATCATCCCTCTGTATTCCTTTTCAGAAATAGGAGTACCTTCATCATCTTTGTGGAGTGAGGAGGATGGGTGCATTGGAGTTCCCATACTCTTGGCAGAACTCATATTGTATTTTTTGAGCAAATCCTTGGTGTATTTTTCTTGTGAGATAAAAATACCATCCTCTCGTTGTTTGATTTGTAAACCAAGGAAGAATTTTAATTCCCCCATCATACTCATCTCAAACTCGCTTTGCATGAGATTTGAGAATTCTTCACACATTTTTTCATTTGTGGATCCAAATATAATGTCATCGACATATATTTGAACAATCAATAAATCTTTTTCAAGTGTTTTCTTGAAAAGAGTAGTATCAATCTATCCTCTAATGAATCCATTTTCTTTTAGAAAAGAACTTAACCTCTCATACCAAGCTCTAGGAGCTTGCTTTAAACCGTAAAGAGCTTTAGAGAGTTTGAACACATGGTTTGGTCGTTTTTCATCCTCAAACCCAGGAGGTTGATGAACATACACTTCTTCATTTAAGAACCCATTCAAAAAGGCACTTTTCACATCCATTTGGAATAGTTTTATACCTTTATGAGTAGCATAAGCTAAGAGGATTTTTATTGCTTCAAGTCTTGCTACGGGTGCAAACGTTTCATCATAATCTATTCCTTCTTGTTGGTTGTACCCTTGTGCCACTAGTCTTGCTTTATTTCTAATGACTTCTCCATCCTCATTTAGTTTGTTTCTAAATATCCATTTAGTTCCAATCACCGATTTGTCCAGAGGATGGGGTACAAGATTCCATACCTTGTTTCTTTCAAATTGTGAGAGTTCTTCCATCATAGCTTCAACCCATGATTTGTCACCAATAGCTTGATCAATTGTCTTTGGTTCAACTTGTGATATCATGGCCATGTTGGAAGTATTTTCCCTTAGAGAGTTTCTGGTTCTCACACCATCTTCCGTATTTCCAATGACCAGATCTAGAGGACGATGCGTGACTGTTTTCCATCGTCTTGGAAGTTGTTGAGAGGTTGGATCAGACTCATCCTCTGCGTGAGGACCGGGGCTTGTGAAGGATGAATTTTTCATCTTCTTCATCTTTATCCTTTTCTCTAAACACAAGTCATCAAACTCATCAAAAAATACATGCATGGATTCCCTCCACAGTTGAGTCCTAAGAATTATATATTCTATAACCTTTTGACGTTGTGGAGTATCCTAGAAAAAATTCCTTTATCGATTTTGGATCAAATTTCCCAAATTTTTCTTTATTATTTAGAATGTAGCAATTATACACCCAATATGTTAAAATAGGAAATATTTGGGTTTTCTCCCTTCCATAATTCATATGGAGTGTTCAGAAAATTTCTAATGGGATGTACGATTTGAAATATAAAGCGGTATTATGCTTCGGCCCAAAAATATTTTCATGTTGGCTTCTTTAAAATAGTTCTAGCCATTTCTTGTAAAGTCCTATTTTCCTTTCAAACAACCCCATTTGTGTTGGGAGTTCTTGGACAAGAAAAGTTGTGAGAAATACCATTTTCTTCACAAAGATTTTTTAAAGATTCATTTTCAATTCACCTCCATGGTCACTTCTCACCGAGACAATTTTTGAACCTGTTTCATTTTGAATCTTTTTGCAAAAATGGTGAAAATGCCTCAAAGGCTTCATCTTTGTGTTTTAAAAATAGAACCCAAGTAAAACGGGAAAATCATCAACAAGACAAAGCCATATCTTTTTCCACTAAGACTTGGAGTTTTGATAGGACCATAAGAGATCAATATGAATGAGTTCAAGAGGATGAATTTGTTGAAACAAAGTTTTAGAGTGAAAACTACTTTTAACTTGTTTTCCTTTCACACAAGCTTCACAAACTTTGTCTTTTTCAAAATTAATTTTTGGAAGACCTTTTACTAATTCTAAATTTGCTAAATTTAGAAATAGTGTCAATGTTTAAGCTTAGTGTGACCGACTCGTTTGTGCCAAATGCCCATTTATCTTTTTCAATGGAAACAAAACAAGATTCAGTACGGTAAATCATCAAAGATAAAGTTCATATAAATTCTTTTTTCTAAAAACCGGAAAAGAAAACTCTACCGAGGCAGAGTGTTTAACCTCACATAGAGTGTGCTTAAAAATAACTTCAAACCACTATTGCACAATGACTAATACTTAGCAGTTATGTTTCAAGCCATCCACATATGAACATTTTCAATTTTTGCAGAATTATTCTTACCAATATACCTGTTCCTTTTTTTGAGCTTTATCATTATTACCAAATGTGACTGATCCTCCATCCTTTATCTCCAAAGACATGAAGCAGTGCTTATCTCCCGTCATATGCCTTGAGCAACCAACTGTCCAAGTACCAAGGCTTTTCTTTTGTTGATTAGAGGACGAACCTGTTTTTAGAGTTTAAAAGAGACTTAGGTACCCATATAGCTTTGGTCCTTGTTGGTTTAGATTTTTCCTCTTTTGAGGATATTCCTTTTTATGATCGCAAAATAGAATCATGGTGCCCATGTTTACCACAGAATGAGCATGCTGCCTTTTCATTGTTAGCTTTCTTCTTAACATGACAGATTTGGAAGTATGCCCAAGTTTTGCAAAAAGTGCATTTAGGCCATCCTCTCGTTTTTTAGGCAAGAAAAAGTTTTCATATAATTTTTGTTTTTGAGAGCTTTTAAAACAATTCCAGCCTTGTGCAAATATTCCAGATTGGACCCCATTATCTTTGAAATGTTTTCTGTAGATTTGACAAAGTGGAAATACATTTTTTAGTTCCATAACCTCAGTTTTTCAAAATTCCTTTTCTGTATCCTCTCAGGAGGATGCGATTCAATAATTTTTGTTTCTCAGAAATTTTGAAAAATGAGATTGCTGCAACTCTTGAATGATTTTAACATATTCATCATTCTTTTTCGTAGCTCTTCAATTTGTTTCTTAGCTCAACAAGTTGGGTTTTTTGAAATATGGATTTTTGAGATAAGTGTATGAGTCATTAAAAGGCTATCAAATTCAACTTCTAATTTTTCACCAATGGACAAGATCAAAAATACTTACCTTGTCAATTTTCTGATTTGTCATTGAGACAAAGGTTGGCCTCTCTTCCTTTTCTTGCTCGAGGATGACTCATCACTATCATCCCAAGTGATCATCATGGAATTGTTTTCTGTATGGAATTTCCATGATTCCTTTTTTGAGAGGACACTCAGTTGTTAAGTGTCCATCTTGTTGCATCCATAAACCAGTATTGACTCTTGTCAATTTTTCTTTTTGAGGAGGTCCTCATATTCTGTCCTTTCTGTTTAGCATCATCTGGATTTTTCGAAATCAGAACGAGTCATCCTCATCCTCAGACAGAGGATACTCTCGCTTTCCTTTGTTATGACATCTTCATCTTCTGGGCTTTCTGTTGGCTGGTTTTTAGACATATTCTTCCCTTTTGTTGTATCAGCCATAACAATGGTTCATGAGCTCCTAGCGTTCCCACCAAATCTTCTAATTTCATGTTGGTCAAATCTCTTGCTTCGTAATGGCAGTTACCATTGGTCTCCATTCTTTTGGTAGACTCCTTAGAATTTTTCTTATCCTTTCTTGAACGGAGTATACTTTCAAGAGATCTCAATTATTCAATATGATGGTTAACCTTGAGAACATTTCATCAATGGTTTCATCCTCCTTCATTTCGAATAGTTCGAAATCCCTTACTCCCATATCTATCCTTGCTTCTTTTACAATGACTTGATCCTTCATGATGAATTCTTAGAGTATCCCATAGCTCTTAGCGTTTTTGCATTCTTCACTCTGTCTATTCTTCCCTGCACAAAGCACACGTTAGAAATAAATGAGCTTTAGAGTTTTAGGAGGTACCTTTGCATTTTCATCAGCCGTCCATTGTGCTTGGGTTTCTCATCGGAGGTTGCATCTGCGTTTGTGGTCCTAATACATGATCTCCATTTCCACCCACAGACCACATGTTGTTGTCTTGTGATATGTGAGAAACAGCCTCATCTTTGCCTTTCCAATAATAGTAAATCTTACCATCAAAGTAGAGGTCGGCTGGATATCCTCCTTCAGAATGACTTAGCTTTTGACATTATTCTCTTTTAGGATCTTTTCTCTTACATGTTAGTGTATTTTTTAGAGAACCTAGCTCGATCCAATGTTGTAGCAAATATCATAGAAGGGGGGTTGAATAGGATTTGCTGTAAAACAATTTTAAGTGTTTTAAAAACTATCCTCTTGCCAGAGGAATGGCTAGCTCCGAGGATGATTTTTAAATTGTAGATCTAAGCTGAGTAAAAGAGTAGGAGCAGAATATGAGGACCCACAACACAATCTTTATACTGGTTCACTCAATGATGGCTACGTCCAGTCCTCACACCCTTGTGAGATTTCACTAACTCTTCAAAACAGGATCAGATCCTCAACCCGAGGATGATTACACACCGTTTATCAAGCTTCACCAAGGCTTACAATCAATTCCACTATTTCCTAGCTTCACTCACTAGGAAATTACAAAGTAGAATGAGAGTGATTGATACTTAATACTTTCTCAAAAGATATACAAAATATAGTGTAGGATCAAAGAAAGTAATAAGAGAGGATGTGATTTGCTTCTTGAAGCTTTAGATGCTTGATCTTTTATGCAAGTGTGTTGTGTGTCTTCCAATGGAGAGCTTGTATGCATTTTTATAGAGATCCAAGCCCTTGATGGACCGTTGGAAGCTCATTTTCAAAGGATCCAAGGTTTTCATCAAATTACTGAACTGCCACTCAGCTTGTAGGCTTAGGCAGAACCATCCTCACGTAGCACATGCTTTGATCTTGACATGTCCTTGCTTTTTCACTTTAATCAGAGTGCAAGGCTGTTTCTGGCTGCATTTTTCGAAGTCTTAAGGTCTAGTTGGCTTCAACTTTTGAGGTGATGTGACAAGAGAAAAAAGCCACTTTATGACATAGGACTGTCATACTCAGTTCCGAGGATCAGATCTGGCAGCACATGTGATCTTCCATTTTTTGGCTTGTTTCAAGTTGCCTTTTGCTAACTTGACTTCCTTATGAATAAAACGTGCAAGCCCATTAATGATCAGATTTTGACATTTGCACATGCTTGATAGGTTGCTTTCACTTTTGCTAGCCTTTCCTTTACATACTAGATGTAGCCATATTCACCTTTTTCTTTTGACCTTTTGACTCTAGCTTTGAATGCTTTGTTTATTCATTTTTGACATTGATATACAATTGAATAAACACAATATTCTGGTGAGAAATCAGATTGTCCAGATCTGGAGATATTGCAGCAATTTCCATCCTCGCGCATGGAGCAATTTCCATCCTCGCGATGGTTTTTCCATCCTCACGAGGGTTTTCCATCCTCAGGCCCGAATTACTTTTCCTTCTTTTTGCCTTAATGATTAATGACCTATTAACTTAAATGAATACACTCAAGAGCAATGTTAGTCATTAACCACAATCATAATCTCTTAAGTAATTTGTTATCATTAAAATCATTTGAGAGATTTTGTCTCAACAGATCCATGGGCATGGAGAAAATATGGACAAAAACCCATTAAAGGATCTCCATATCCAAGGTCAAAACTCTCTAACTTTCATAGTTTTTCTTTCTTTAATATTAAAAACCTATTTTTGTTACTAAATCTACACACACACCACATCTAGGGTTTAAATAGCGATCGTTGGACATCGCTATGCTTGTTATTAATAGAGAATCATTGCATTATCTTATTGACTATATAATTTCAAAAATAATTAAATCTTTTAAGTACTATTTACATATTTACGGATTAATCACATAGTAAATTCAAAAATATAATTCTTCAACTTTTAAATTTCAAAAAATTTCACTCGACTTAATTTGGATTTTATATATTAATAATATAGTTCAAGTTAAATATGAGTTGCAACATCCCACAGTTTATCAATGCAGGTGGTTTGTGGGAAAAAATTAACGTAAACTTGAAAAATATATATAACCTCAAAAGAAATATTATTTCCTAAAAAAAAAATCTACTATCATATCATCAATTAATTTGTCAACTCATTTTTGTGTTTATAAAATTTATTAGATTTTATAATCATAAATCTAATTTTCAATATTTATAAATTTAGAGATCAAAATTGTGTATAACAAAGTTACTAATCAATAACACATTTAAATTCTTTTGAAACACTTAGAAATATAAATTCAAAGACTTAGTCACATATCTTTATATGAAACCCTACCCCTTATTATTATACTGACTTTCTTAAAATGTTACCAATAATATCAGTGATTTAATTTGCAGGAGCTATACAGATGTAGCGTGCTAGAGAATGTGGAGCAAAAAAATTAGCTCGAAAAAAGTCGATACCAATGAAAAACAACTTTTCATTGTGACTATACAGGAGACAAATCATGAAAAACCATTAACTGATCATGTGTGGGCACACCTCTTGGAACAAGCCACCGGAGGCCCGTCTACTTCCTGCTGGAGTAGTCGGGCCGTCCCAAAATATAGTTTCGGCCTTAATGTGGATTGTTGTGGTTTGACAACCGGAGAGCGGCAACGCTTCGATTCACGGCGGCAATGCTCAAGGTGAACAATGATGACAACATGTTTTGGTACCCAACATGAGGGCTGTGTCGGAGGCTGCCTTAATGAACTTTACCCCTTATATTGGCAATTTCCCTTTGTTGAGTCAAACCCTTAAGAGCTAGCTTGCTTATTGAATCTAGTTAGTGGTTTTTCTTAGGGTGCAATATTGCATAGATAAAATTATTAATTGCTCATTTTTCACTTTATTAATTACTTATTTTTTTGTTAATTCACTTTACAAAGGCGTTATCTTTATCTACCTTCCATTGAAAAAGTGAGCATTAATATATATTGTGTGAAATTGTACATTAGAAAACATTATATTATGTTTTTTTACTTTTATATATATTTTGAGTGACCTTTTATATTATCTAGTCATAAATAAATTATATTATATATTAGATGCATAAAATGGTTTTTGTATTTAAGTATTTCGAATTTATTCGTCTAGTGAACAGTTCATTTATAGGATAAAGTGAGTTATAATAACAATTAATGATCAAATGAATGATTGGTATTATGTGTGCATGACCAATCATGTAATATCGAACCATTAGTTCCCTTATTTTATAACTTCTCACTTCGAGTAATCACAATTCAATATTTTGTGATTTTATATAAGTTTCTCTGTGTATGGCCTATTGTACATTTATTCGAATGACATTTATTCAAAAGTTAAATTTTTGATATATTTGACATTCATTAACATTAGTATCAAAATAATTAATATCTCAGAAGAAAAGTATTAAATTAATTAAAATTAAAAATAATATATTTCTATTCTCAAAAAAATTATTTTTTATAATAACTTCCGTATTGCAACAATCATTTAACTTAATTTGAAAATAATCACATTGATACAATTTTAACAAATCATATATGTTAGTTTGTATTGTAGAAAACCTATTTTGGTTAAATCTTATCCTTTATATATTATATTTGTTACTCGGTGATGTTTAACATTTTGCAATGCTACATTATATTTTAAATTTATTTCATATCTCTGCAAAACAACATGAAAAGAGGGGAAAAGAGGCATTTGACATCAACCTATATGAATCATAATCAAGTACACATATATTCTTCTTATGCTAAAAATATAACAAATTGATGCTAATAACCGACTCAAAATTTTGAAGCTTATACACACTATTATTGTAGACCCTTGTGCAGTTTCGTTGTTGTTTATGTGAAATTGTAAGGTTATCAATTCGAATTGTTTAATCAAAATAAGGTCGTGTGGTCTTTCTTTAAAAATAAAAATAATATTCTAATAGGAATTAAGGCAGTATAAGACGTAAGGAATACCCCATACGTAGATTCATAAATAAAGATAAATTAAAAATAAATAATAAAACAAGAGGAAATTTTAAAACAAAAACTAGCAGCTTCTTTAAAATTTAAAATTTTACTTAATAAAAGTCTTTAAATATTTATATTTAATAAATATCTCATATTCTAAAATTTCAAATATAAACTAATAAATATTAAATTAATATTGTCTCAACAAATATTAATTATTGTCTAATTATTAATTGAAAAAAGTATTTTAACAAAATTAATATATTAATTTAATAAATAATTTTTAGAATATTGAAAAAAAATATTTAAAAATAAATTTTCATAGATACAATAATTTTACTGGAAAATTTATAGATTATAAAAAATCTCATATAAAATTTATTTTAGACTTCTTTATCTGATATTCACTCTATGTAATATACTTGATTATATAAAAAAACATTCTAGAGTGCCAAAACGCCATTCATAAAGATACATTGTTCTTATGTGCCTTATCTAAAACCCACTCCAGAATACTACCTATTGAATTGAATATAATTTTAATTGCGATTTGCGAATAAGCATCTTACTTCTTTAACTGCATAAAGTCTTTGAAATCTATAACCAAACAATGTCACGTGAAGAACAAATTAATTTATCACAATTCAATATTCAATATTTTTACAATGATATATAATGATTTTGATACCATTTATTTTGATTCAAGTAATATCTCAATTTTGTTTCAACATTATTTTATTTATTGACACAGATTTGAACATTGATGATATAATTACATTTAATGAATTAATAGTACTTTTTATTGTGGTGAATCAAATATATTTGAACTTAATAATTTGAATTCATTTTCCTTTTTGTGCATGTCATTATTGCATTTTTTAGAAAAAGATTAGAGAACCAGACATCCACTGGGTGCCAAGAAATCCCAACATTGTTGGCACCTAACCTACTACATATACATTTATAATTACTCTAACAATTTTATCCATAAATAAAAATAAAAGAAAGAACATACCAATTGAAGGGCACTAACCAAAAACTTAAGGATACAAGAAAATAAGTAACAATAATTGTCTTGTTAAAAACCCTATGAGAAAAATCCAACGGAATAAAATACCGGTGAAGGAAAAAATAGTATAATGCAACCAACAATTATAAAGCTAAATAAAATGGAAAACAATTGAATGACATAAGACAGACTCAAGAAGCACTAGGCTAGTGAAAGCGAACAGGAAACCCGAGTCTATTTCAAGCAAAACCATAGCTAAAGAAATTAGGCATAAAAATCCATCACACCATGCCATTGACATGAAAATCTTGTTAGCTGTTGTTTGCACATCCAATTCCCTTTATTATGAAGACACGAGGATAATAAAGAGGGTTGATAAAAGCTCTAAGTGTAATATAGAGCACATTTAAGCTAAAGATCACTCCAATGTTATCTCTAGTAATTCTATAGCACACTAGCTCCTGATAATTTGCCTCAAAAAGAATTTGCTAGAACAATAGATTTTGAGAAGAGACCCATGAAGTGGCTAATGGGCTATAAAAGCCCCATTTGTGTTGCATTTGATCATGAGATTGAAGGAGTAGACCCAATTGACCTTATAATGATCTACAGTTTTTATCTCTAGTTAGATTCACCTAGAAGCAAGTACAAAAGCACCCAAGTGCTCTGCGAAACATTGACATGAACATATGCTCCCTGCTTCTGACTTTCATTATTAGAACAAACTATTTAGCCGTTCTGCCCAGTTTCGCTTTCAGACATAAAGAAAACTTCTGGACAAAAGTGCAAATTAAGAATTTTTTCAAGAAAACAATGGAAAGTGGCACATTGTCCACTAATATATTTAGTATTTTTAAAATGAATATTCAAATCCTCTGTTTCATCGATATATATATATATATATATATATATAGATATAAGAAGATGAAAAAGATTTCAAAATTAACAAAATATCTACATTT
>PGWS01006642.1:0-20948 GCA_002896235.1 Cicer reticulatum
ATTATTTTAAGATTTTATTTTGTTCATTTAAATTTTTTGAATTTTATTTTGATCTATTATATATACTACTCTATAAATATTAAATTTTTTTTGAGTTTGTCAAATATCTTTTATAATGTTATTATGTTAGACTAGTGGACTCAAATAGTACATTCACATATTCATCAAATTTAATTTTTGTCGTGTCAACATAAATTACTAATTAATTAATTAATAATTGACTGAGTTATAAAGATAAAAATAATGTTATTTATAAAAAATAATTGAGATATATCTAAAAATGAAAATATTATTATGCAAAGAAAAAAATATTGAAATATTATTACTGGACTCCTATACAATGTTCCAACGTTTTTTGGAAGTTTAAATTAAATTTATTGTACCTATAATAGTATTTTGATATATTAATACCATTAATTATTATTGATTTTATAAAATTTAATTATTGGTAAACAAAAATCAATTATGATTTAAGTTTTTAAACAGATATAAAAATACTAAACAATAAAAAAAAATTGGATAGTAACTAATATTTAATTTATGAGTTACTTTATTTTGTGAGAAAATTATTGAGTACTTAATACAGTTCTTGGTCTTGCTATGCAAGATTCAATAAAAAAATTGGTACATATAGAAACTGAATTACTGCAATGTACGTGACATAAATAGAGTACTATTAGTCAAGAGGGTGTTGTTACTTTTTCGTCCACTCAATAAATTTCAAATCTAAAAAATCCACTCAGAAATTTTTTTGAATTACACAAAAGGTGGGCCCTCTCTCAAAACGTACCCTATATTTGAGCACAGCCAAATTGTGTTCAATTTTCTTTCTTTGTTTTTGGTTTCCACTATCACCTAAAGTGTCTATTCCTTGGTCCCAATGCACTTCTGTAAATTAATATTTAATATAAAACATGGTACATTATAGATAATTTTAAATTATTTAAAACTTCAATGAAGTATAATAATAATATTAATGATTATTTTTTAATTTTATGGGTTCAGACAATATAGTATAATGAATATGAGTTTTATTTAAATTAAAAAAATAATAATATAATAAATCGACATAAATATATCAGTATTTTATTTATATAAATATAAAAATGTTACGAATTATTACTTTTTTAAAAATCATTAAAACTTTTATAATTTTTAAAATATTAAATCTATATAGAATATTTATAAATAGTATACTTACTTATCAATATCATAACGTCATGATACGATGGATCTTTGGCCGGCTAATGGTAATAATTAAATATTATTATTTAACAAAATAGTTTGGATATGGACAGAATCTGAAATATATCAACAAGCAAAAATATTCATGCATTAGAATGGGCACACGACATGGTTGCGTGAGATTGGTTACTATAATGAGTTTATAAAATAGTTAAGAAAACATATTTATTACAAAATAAGAGAAAATTATATCTAATGATTATAGATGGTTGAAAAATATTCAAAATTATTTAATTGTGAATGACAAAATAGTAAAAGAAAAACTATCTTATAGATATAATTAATTTATATACTAACAATATTGCAATCACTATATTTTGATTGTGTATTATGTTTGCACTAATAAATTATAATTAGTGTATATATATAATTTTTTTATATTGTTATTTCGTAATATATTCAAATGACACGTTATTATCCATTACATATTTATATTTTAATAATTGACCATAAAAATTATCTTAACTTAATCAAGAGTATAATTACATCACTTGACTCTTAAGGACTACACAATGAATCATTTATTCAATCTGCAAATGAAGGACTTGGGATTTTTACAAATAAGGAACTAGTGTTTGGAATCTTGCCTTGTAAACTCAAAAGCTAGTTTGAGAAGCAAATGAAAAGTATCAACACACTATAAAATAGTGATGCTCTAAGCTGAATAGAGAGTTGAATTAAGTAATGATAAAAAGGGACTTTTGATAAGTATATGTAAAACAATTGAATGGTGTTTCATGGTTTTTACCTTACACTTTAAAGTGATCAGCATGTAAAATAAGACACAGTAACATCGTGATTCACGATAATTTTTTATTTTTTGCGTTGAAATTAATTATAATGTTCATGAATACGTTCTTAACATGTGAGAGTAAATGTGTTATTATTTCAAATGTGAGAGTAAACACACAATATCAAAATAAAATTAAAAACATACATTTTATGGATGAAAATTAAAAATTAAAGCATTCAAGTTTATTTTTTTAAAAATTAAAAAGTTTTTTTTAATCATAATTTTTTTTTTGAAGAACCAAAACAAGTCTTAGCTTTTTGATTGATGGATTCTTAGCTTTCTCTTAATCCAATGTGTTATTAGCAATGAAATATTAATAAAGTATGACGGGTTCTTTGCAATGAATTGATTCATGCAAAATAAACTTTTGTTTTCACACTAGATAGTTAATTTTACCCCAAAAAAGAATGATAGTGTTGGTTAATGTAAAGTTTGGAATCTAAAGTGCTTGTTAGTTGTAAAGTTAGCATGCATGCACACTTTCGTTCCTCATCTTTGCGCTTCAAAGGTTCAAATGTCCAACTTTTGTTAAACATTACCATTGAGATTTGAGTCAAAAAATTGGGGCAGCTAAAAGCTAGGTGATATTAACTCATTCTTTGGACCATATAACAAAAATATTGTAATGAATATCATATTAAAGAAGAAAGAGTGGACAATTGATATGCTTAATATTTAGGTTGCTTTTGAGGTGGTGATTTTGTATTAAATGTGTTTGTAAAGTTTTGAAAAATAAAAGTTAGTTTTAGTGTTAAGTTTTTGTTTTAGTTATGAAGTTTTAATTTTAAATTTTAGTAGTTTTCAGTTTATTTTTGAGTTGGAAAAAAAAATAATCACATAAAAATAATTAAAAATATATATATGTTTTTGTTAGTAATAGTGGTTGATAGAGTGGTTTTTAGAGGTGGCGACATGCAGAAGTTGAAGTAATAATTGAAAGTCGATGTTGGCAGAGGTGGTGATTAGTATGGTCGATGGAAATCAAAGTGGTGGTTTACTATAAGTCAGCAGTGTGGTCAGCAAGAGATGGAGTCGTAGTGTTGGTTGATTGTAGGGTGTTGGATGGTGGTGTTAGTGATAGGTCGCAGTTGTGAGGGTCGAAATGGTCGAAAAGGTGGTGATTAGAAGTGATGTTGAAGTAGTATTAGCAACTGATGTTGGTGTGGGATGGTTAGAGTGGTAGCTAGCAGAAGTGAGAGTGGCGGTCACCATGTTAGAATGGTCAAAGATAGTGGTTGAAGTGATAGTTGACATTATTTAAGTGATAGTCGGGTGGTAGTGTAAAATGATTGCTCATTTCAGTCATGATCAGAGGTGACTCAATAATCATTGTAATGACTGTGTTAGATTTAAATTAAAATAAGTATTTTTAAAATATTTGTGGTTTAAATTTTATAAAAAATTGTTTTGAAATGATGTAAAACAATTTAAACATTATTTTGTATGCAAAAAAATTTTGTTTTCAAAATAAACTTTAAAACCTAAAAACTCAAAACAACCCCAAAGGAGACTAGCTAATTAAATTTTCACTTCTTTATGTAGAGGGGGACCACACATGGACCTATTTTGAATTCAAGAGAAAATGATTTAGGTCATCAATTTTACTCTTAAAACATCTTAAAATAATTTTTACAATTAAATCGTTATTGTTGTGTTTTTCACAATTTAAAGGATATACATTAAAGTTAGTTTGATATAAACTAAACTAATTTTATTGTATGTTTTAAATATCACAAATGATATCTGCATTAAATCTTATTTGTGATATATATTTGCACCAGTAAATTTTTAATTTATTTTTGTAAAATCAATATATTGTATTTTGTATGTAATTATTTCACATTTAAAAAAGTCTCATTTTATAAAATTGCTTTAGGCCTCAAAACTTGTACTTGTTGGGACGTACCTACCTATCCCATATTGACTTAGCATTTTCAGGTTGAAAAATTATGCAACTTTTTTTCTTTTCTTTTATGAATGCAAAATAGATCTATTTGCACAACAAAAACATAAAAATATTTGAAACAAGCAATTTTATTCCAAAATATGCACCATATCATGTTCTTTTCCTAAAGACACAACATTATACATAAAATGTGTTCATTATGTTCTGGATTCAAAAGACTCATCAAAACACATTCAAAAGAGCCTTGATGATATCTTCAGCACTGGAGATTGTGAATTCTCCTCCACCTTCAACATTTGCAACCACCACCTTCAAGTCTTCAACAAGGAGAGCGAACCTCTTAGAGCGAGTGCCGAGGCCTTGTCGTTGAGGTCAAGTTCCAACCCGAGAGCATGTGTGTAGGTGGCCGAACCATCGGCAAGGAACTTCACATCCTGTTCTCAGGGAATGTTTTGGCCCATGAGTTCATCACAAATGGATCATTCACTACAAAATCAAATGCAATCACATGTTATACACGATTTATCTTCAACAAAATTAATCACTAGCATCATCAACATAGAACAATCATGTTAACACATTATATTTGCTACATGACACAAAAGCTTGTAGTCAAGTCCTATTATAAAACTCGAGTTCGAACCCTGACTAGAATAACATTTGGCCAGACTTTACTTACCTTTCAGCCAAACGCCGAATTACCAGAGTCCCTTTATAAAAGATATTTCAAAAGTTCAATTTATATCACCATTAAGCAAGACATGAAAAAGAAAATCTAAGATGTGTTCAATCTAAATTGTAAGTTCAAACAATTACAAAATTCAAATCATTGCAAGAAAGAACTTTAGATTAACACATCAAATGAAGCCCCTTCACAATCTTAATTGAAAAATAGGTGCCAACATTCTGTTATTACATCATGGATAAACATATAATGTTTGTGAATAAGCAATACAATCAACAACAAAACAATTATCATAGATATGGCAAAATCATGACATATGTGTAGAAACCTTACCACTGATACAGATGATTTCAGCAACACCTTTCCTTTCAGCTCTTCTGCTCTCTCAAATGAAGCCAGGCACATGCTTCAAGCTGTTCCAAAAAAAAAAAAAAACTAAATATATTTAGATCTAAATTGAAAAACTCATGAAAGTTGAAACATAATCTCTTTAACCTTAGAATGAGTAAAACAAAAAAAATGGCCCACAAAAACCATTTCACAACCATGATCCTCCATTTTCTAGGTATATCAGTCAAACACTCTTTACTTTACAATCCTTAAAATATCGAATTTTACTCAAAAGGGAAAATAAATTAGATCCATAAAATATAAAAAAAACAAAGAAAACAAAAATGAGGTATATAAAAAAAACACAACTTTGAGTACCCCATTTCAAAACTCTCATAGATCAAATAAGTAGTATCATTCAACATCAACAAAAAATAACACAAAAATCAAATCTGAAATGAAAACTTTTAACTAAAAAAAAGGTGATCCGAGGTACCCTGAACCTGATTCAAATAAGAAAAAAAAAAAAAATTCAACTAAAAATGAAAACTTAAAGTAAAAAACAAAATACAAAGGGTGAATCCAAGGTGCCCGTGAATCTAATTCAGTTAATTATTCAATTTTTCATTTAATTGTAAAAAAAAGAATCCAAAGTGATAAAATAAATCAAATAAAAATGAAAACTTTAGGTAAAAAAATGGTGAATCAAAGGAACCCATGAATCTAATTGAGTTAAGTATTGAAAATTTGATTTAATTATGAAAAGGGGTTAACCTGCATGTGGGGGTGAAGGCACCAGGAACACCAAAGATGATGACTTTTTGCCAGCAGAAAGGGATGAATGGAAACGGTTTGAGGTGTGTTGTTATCATCAAGATAAGCCAAAATGCCATCTGGAATCACATCTCCTACTGTGATTGGAGCCATTGATTGATGATTTTTGATTTTGATTGAAATGTGAAAATTGAAATTAGTTAGTTGTTGTGTTTACTTCACAATGCAAACCCTACTTATATAGAGGAATTCTTTAGTGGCTAAGCTTCTCCTATTTTTCCATCTAGTCTTTATTATTAATTAAATTAGTTATAACTAAATTAGTTAATTGTAATTAATTTAATAGATTTTATGTAAAAGATTATTTTCAATTTATTAAATTCTTCTTACGAATCATCTATATTAAATGTTTTTTATTAAAATAAAGATGTATTAGGAATACTTACAGAGTTAAAATAGCTGTCTTTTTTGCTTTTAATGGTTATAGAGATTTTTTTCTTTAAATAGTGAGTAGAGGAGTACTACAAAAGTGTCTTTTTCATTTCACAAAAAAAAAGTTAGACTAAATAATTTGAATAATTTATTTTTAGTCATTATAAAAAATAAATGCATATTAGTTCAAAATTTCTTGAAACAATTATTTATTAGATTTTATTTTATTTTTTGATTAAATTTATAATTATTTAAGTCTCATTCTCCTGAAAATTAAATTATTAAACAAAATAGTACTTAATTTTTTTGTCTTTTAAAAAATTTTTTTATTTTCTGACCTCTCTTTCCCTAAGTAAACTTCAGTATATTTTTCAAATCTTTAGAACTGATTTTCAATATCTTTATAATATTTAACATCATCTTATAAAACTTTTTAAATTTTTAAACGAAAAAAGATAAATAAATATGAATTTTTAAACTTTTTCATTTGAAAAATAATATTTTATCACCATTTTGTTAAACAAATTTAAATTTTTTGTGGTAGAGTATTTACTTATAATATCATGACGTATACTCTGCAAAAATAATCTTAATTTTTTAAAAAAAATACATGTAAATTGACATAAATTAAAGTTTTTAAAAAACTAAAGCAATAAGATTGTTTTTTATAGAAATTAAAGTAACATTTTATTAGACTAAAAATTTATTTATACTAATTATTTTATTAAGGTTATGATTGTTGTTAGCTACTTATTCTTATTTAATTTTTGTCTTTTAAGATGTGTATACACTTATTAAGAAATAATAAAATTAGAAAAATATTTTTATTTGTTTCACATTTGATTAATTTTCCATGTATTAAAAAATACTATAAATAATAGAAAGAGAATAATATTTTTTTACCAAATTATCATTATTAAATATTGATGTATTTCTTATTATCATAAATTTAAAGTGAAATATAATGGATCATATAATATTAATTAAAAGATATTGTGAGATAGTGTAACTATAGACGTCATTTCTTTTGTAAGTACACCGTTCAAAATTAAATATAAGCAAGCAAACAAGTTATCTATATTTGATTTAATTTGGAACCAAATATATTTTAATTTTTATTTATATATTAAAAATGAGAGAATAAATTTTTTATGGTATTTATTTATTCATATATACGATGATTTGATCGGTGTTAATTTACTAAAAGTAAGAAAAAGAAAAAAACTCTAAAACATAATGCATTTATATTCTCTCAAGGTAATTCAAGTATTAAATATTTTCACGCTTACTAATAAGATGCTATAAATTTAAAATTGGAATATCAATGACTTAAGAGTAATCATATAATTTTAATTAGATGGTACATTGAGAAAAAAATTAAATACTATATTAATTTTTTTTAATAAAAAATACATACTTATTATGAGACCAAACTAATATAATTAATGGTATTGTTTCTTTGGTAAATAATTTATTCAATCTTAAATATAAGTAAATAGACAAATGTATATAAGTAGAAGTAAATACACTATACATGCATTTGCTTATATTTAAGATTTGGGAAATAACAAAATTAAAATTTAATTCATATATATTGGTAGTGTAATATTTTATATTATCAGTCAATCACAATTATTAGATAATTAGATATTTTTAATTTTTATCATAATTACATTTTAAATTACGTCTGTTGCGATGTACTGATATTATAAACTTGTTTATATATTAATAATACATGACAATTAAACTCAAAAGTGATAATTTATAATATTATTCATTCAGTAATCATTATATGAGATGTTAATATTGAAATAAATTTTTTTAATCAAAATTAACTATACTTATTTTTCCTAAATTAATTAAGATATTTAAATGTTTTCACACTATTAATATGCTGAGTATACATTTAATTTCTTAAAAGAAAATATAATAAAAGTCATTTAAACAATAAATGCATTTTTAAATTTGCATATTTCTTATATTTGGGATAAAAAAATATCCAAATTTTCTTTACATCAATGACCAAGGGTATTTTCGATTAGAAAAAAAGAAAGAAAGAAAGACCAAATGTATTTAGTGCTCAAACTCAACAGCATATCTAATTATAAGATACAATTTCACTTTTTTTAATAGGAGTAATAAGAATATTTTAAGATTTTCATATGTATCGACTATTTCGTTACAAAAGTTTGAAAGTTAATGGGGTAAATATTTCCCTCATAAAATACAGGTATTTTTGAAATTCTAAAATACAATGTATTAATTTAATTTATTAATTGAACATATAATTAATTAAATAGTTGTAGTTTTTGGATGGTTCATATATTGGAAATAGTAGTGGAGTGTTTTTACTCTTAATATGAAGATGCAGAAGTTGAAATATTTAATTTAGTCTCTCTAAAATCAGATATGATCGACTTTGATCTCCAACATTACACAAAAATAATTGACAATCAATTATGACACATTGTTTTATAAATGTACACTAAACACATCATGATATATTAATAACTAAAATGTTTTATATTATTAATTAATAAATTTATTTATTTATCATTTAATAATCAGCGTTATTTGTATAAATAAAAAATATAAATATAAATTAAAAGAGGAATTTAAGAGTTTTTAAAAAAGTATCTTCTTCCCGATCATAAACCATAAAATTATTATATTTTTTACTATATCTATTAAGGTCTTTCTATACTTTCATTTTTTACCACAAACACACAATTAATTTCAATATAGTTGCAGTTTTACAAGAATTATGGATAGATGAGAGATGATGTTAGCACCAACACTTTCACACACGTGACTCTAAAACTCATTTATGTCCCTCGCTCTAATATTATCATGAGCGTTCTCCTTCTACACATTTATGTTGTAAGAAAAATGAAAGTAGAAAAAGACGTTAATGGATAAGATTAAAAAAAAAATTCATGATTTATAATAGAGAAGTAGACAAGTTGTTAAAAACCCTTAAAAGACTCTTTTAATTTCTATTCATAATTTTTTTATATAAAATAACACTAACTATAAAATAATAAATATAATTATAATAATATAAAATATTTTAATTTAATATATCATAAATGATGATATGCTAGTGTGTATTTATATGATCACGTGTCACGGCTATTTGTCAACTTTTTTTTATGTTGATTTGACATTATGAACTAAAGTCGAAAATATTTAATTTTACAAGGACTAAATATAAACAAAAAAAACTTATATAAATTAAAATAAAAATGTCATATATTTGCAGAGATCAAATACATATTGAAATCAACAACAAAATAAAATTACTTTCCGGATAACATATTTTTCGTGAATCGGACATGTTCAAGATGTAGTTTAATTTATTATATATGGAAGATCCAACTCATTTAATAAATATCAAAATCATTATATTGAATATCATATTTTACATCCTTAAAATAGCACAACAAAATTTTTTATTATTTTATTTAAAAACAAAAACATTATTAAAAAAAATGTTTTTTTTCTCTCTTATGATTTTCAACAATTATAGTATATAAATATATAAAAGTAACACGCTTTTAAAATTTGTTACTATAACTATTTTTTTCAATACACGTAAAGTTTTTTTCATTTCCTTGCTTTTTAATGGTAAATATACGTAAACTTTATTGTATGGTTTTTATTTTCGTGTCCTTGTTTCACCCCCCAATATAGACCACATCAATGCTTCTTTTTAGGCAACCCCCATTCAATACTTCCCAACCCAACAATTACCATTATATATATAATAAAAAAAATGTATTGTTGTTTGATTTTCGGGTTTTAACTTTTTATTTTTATTTTTCTGCACTTTCCATGTGGGAAGCATCTAGAAAAATGAAGGTATCTAAAATGGAGATGTTGATTAAATAAATTAATTAAATATACATATGTATATATATATATATATTTAAAAAAATGAAAAAGGTTTTGAAAAGGGTTAGAAGTGTTAATAAACTTGTTACTATAATTTTAAAGAGTAAAATTCAAATTTTGCATAGTTGTAAAATAATGATTGAATATACAATTAATAATAATAATAATTAATAAATTTTCTTTTTCTGATTTTAAAAATGAAAAGACATTAATTAAGCTTATTTATACTAATATATTAGAGGTAATAATATAAAAAAAATTTACCAAAATTTTTTCGAAATATAAATATTTAATATTTATGAATAATAATCTATTATAATATAGATAGTTGTTGAAATTTAAACCAATATATAAATTAATTACACACAAAAAATAATACATGTAAAAGTATAAATAAGACATATCAAATATTTTTATAATCTATCTGATTATTCTACAAACATGGTTGTATATATATATATAAAACATATCAGATATTTTCATAAGTATAAATATTTAATGTATACACATAATAATATAAAGAAATTCTTATAATATTTTAATATATAAATAAAAAGTTTATTTAAAAATTTAAATAATAAACATTAATTGATTTCAAAGAAACAACCATAAACGAAATCAATTTTTTTTTGAATCTAAACATATTTATATGTAAAAAATAAAATTTTAAAATTTTTATAATACAAAACACTTATCTAAAACAAATAAAAATATCCTTACAAAATATACAATATTCGGAAAGTGTGAGGAAGAAGGATGACACGTCATCGTTACTTGCGCGTCTTATTTACGGTTTGATCTGCCGAATGAATTTGGACCGTACGATCTGAAGAGTTCATAACCTTGGCTGAAGAACGGTGTTGTCTCTGATTCATCCGGTTTGGGTTTCTGTATGGAAAACTGAACCGGACCGGTTTTTTCAGCTCGAGTCCGAGAGGTTGCATTGAGTCACACGCGCCACAGTTCCCATGAGAGAGAATAGGCCCAATATATATTTTAGGCCCAATGTGGATAGGCTTTATTACGATAGGCCCAATTACAATTTGTGACCCTTAATCTTAAGCTTCCCCTGTTTGTGAACAGCTTCTACGACGATAGGCGTAAAGGCATGATTAGTTCTACAAATCTCACTGCACTGACCATAGTAAACCCCTTCTCATTGTACCGAAATAGAGATCTGATTTAAACCACCAGGTGTACAGCATCACTCTATTGTCCACTTCTAATTCTGAACAAACAAAAAAACACAAATAGGGTCTATAGGGTTTAACGCTTTACGACAGAGACATGGTGTTTTCAGAAGAAGAACTAACCAAACTATTCAGAGTCTACAAAACAGTAGTACAAATGATAAACGACAGAAACTACGTCGTTTCAGATTCCGACCTAACCATGTCGAAACAAGATTTCAAATCCAAATTCGGAGAACACGTTAAGAGAGAAGACCTAGTTATTAAAGCACCCAACAGAGATAAATCTTCTGATCAAATCTATGTGTTCTTTTGTGATGACGCTAAAGTTAGTGTTAAGTTGTTAGAAGTTTTTTTAACCGTATGACGAGTGATAATGTTGGTAGAGGGATTATTGTTTGTCAGAGTCAGCTTACTGGACCTGCCAGGAATGCTCTCGGTGAAATTTCTTCCTCCAAACATCGGATTGAAATCTTTCTGGTATTTTTTTTTTTGTATTTCTTTTAATTCGTTATGTTAGTAAGTTAGATGTAAAATTAATAATTTAGTGGTGATCTCTTCTGAGTTATTGTTTGCATGCTAATGCCATTGCTATACTACCGATGAAGTTGAAGTAGAGACTAAATTGATTGATAATTTTCATTTGAAAGGGTGACACTGATTTTACAATTTTGTAATTTAGGGACTAGATTGTTCACCCCTTTGCAATGTTGACGATCAAAATGGCGATTCAATTGAACTAAATTTATACGAGGCTGATACTTGTTAATTGAGTCATTCTTGTATTATTAATTTATAGTAAAGATCCCGTGCAAAATTGTAGGAATGCGTAGAAACAATGACTAGAAACAGAGCTGTAAAATTCTTCCGTGTCATTAGTCGAAGACTTTTCTTACAATGGATAGACTAAGAATAGATGAACTAGTTGAGATTGCTTGCAAGATTGCACAATATAGAAGAAAATGATGGAAAATAAAGATGTTAATTTATGTTACATGTCATTAAGAGATTTTTTTTGTTAGAATAGAGAGTCAATAGAGAGATAAATAGATAGAATAGTTTTTTTTTGTTCGGTGGTGGTTGTTAATGGTTAAGGTAACTGTCGGTGGTGCAGGAGGATGAACTGTTGGTGAACGTAAACACATCACGAGCTTGTGCCAGAACATCAGGTGCTCACTGACAATGAGAAGAAAGCCTTGCTCCAGAAATACACTGTCAAAGAAACTCAGGTCAGTGTTTTTGTACTTTCCTAAAAAAATAAAATTTTATATATTTGATTTAAACCTTCTAATACGTGGATGAGATTTTCTGGTATGCTTTTGTTGCAAATATAACTGTTTCCGATGTTTTTCTGTGATTCTGTAGTGAGTTTGTTGTGTTTGTACTTTCTACATCTCATATTGTATTAGTAATAACTTATGAGCAGGATTAACTAATGACCCAATTTTCAGCAGCTTGTGGTGGTATGAGACTGAATGATTTGAATCAACAAAACTGTTTTCTACCAAAACCCCAAGCTTGTTAGTTAAGAACTAATCCTGCATTGCACTTTCAGTGATATTCGAATCGGAAAGTAAACTTTGTAAAGCTAATAAGAACATCTTGAAATTAACCAAGTAGTTATATTCAAGTGGTTAATGAACTTTTGTTAAGGATGAATTATCCGGGAGAAATCGAGCTTGAATTAAGACTGAAACAATCTCTTACAAGACTTTAGTTACCTCCTGACTGAAGTCTGGATTGGACAATTCTATTGCATGCATCTTGGATTGGTTTTGGCATGCAAGGGCATGCCAAAGAAAAGTTAAGTGCAAAAACCAAAAAGAAATTCTAAATTCTGCAACCCAATAGAATAAGGTCATTTCATATTTGATGGAACACAAAGGATAGATGAATTCAGTCTGTGAACTTTTGCTAAATCAACATAACATACTATTACTATTACAGTTAATCTCATCATTGAACAGAAAAGCCTTCTATTTCTAGATTAAATGTATGCATCTACTAAGTTTGGACAGTATTTGTTCATTAAAGCATAGTGAAAGTTTAGATGTATTATGATCCTTTGCCATTCTTTTTGTTTTGGGAGCTTTTGAATCTATTTAGATTGGCAACTTCTTCCAGTGAAGATGTAATTGTTAGTATTAAAACTCCTTCATTCTTTATCTAATGTATTGATCTTGTATGTGTGTATATTATCCTGTATTTACACTTATAGTATTGTACTACAATTTTTGTTATGGTTCATTATAACATCTAACCAGTAAAATATCTGTGCATTCACAGCTACCTAGAATCCTGATGACGGATCCTGTTGCGAGATACTTTGGACTAAAGCGTGGACAAGTTGTGAGGATTATCCGGAAGAGTGAGACTGCGGGCAGATATGTTACGTACCGATTTGTCGTATAAGATTTTGTTGAGATCATCAGCCATATACTACTTTTGCAATGTGTTACCTACTAATATTTCTGCAAAGCATGCATAGTGATTGTATATTCATTTTATTTAATGTATTACAATGACAAAAACAACATGACATAAGTTGTTAATGGTTGGTAATGTCAGTCATTTTTATATTATACTTTATTGACCTCTAAATTCTTTTTATGTGTAGTATCTATTCCTATCGGTTTAATATATGATATGTGAGTCCACAATTTTTAAATTTATCTTTTGAGAGAGAGTTCTCAGCAATAGTTTGTTATTAGGCCTTTTGCGTTGCAATATTACATAATCTAATTTTGGGTTGCTTAATAAAGCAGGTAAACCTGTTTTTCCAAAAAAACACAGTAACCACTTTGTTTTGGCATTTAAAATTTTAAATTCTTTCTCAACATTCTTACTCTCATAGTTATTTATTATAGCTACTTCTCTTAGCTTATATTTCTAATGGGGAAAGTATTTCACTAACTATAAAAAAAGTTCCATTAAAGCATTTACTGAGTAGAAAAATCGAGCAATTACTTGTCGCAGTTGCAGCAAAAAGAGTGATTAGATTACATTGTATTTGATGTTTCAATAAAAGTTTGAGTTTTTTTGTAAACTTATTATTGTGAAGTCATTGTAATTTTGTACGTGGAGATTATTTGTAGCTAATCATAAAAAACACGAGCATAATTTCTCTAGGTGCTTAGATATTCATGCAGCAGATAATCTAAAATCTATAAAATGAATCGGCTTCTCTAAAGTAAAAAAGAAAATGCTTATTACATAAGTGGTTATAAATAAAAAATAAGATAAAGTAAAATTGTTTGATACAAGTTATAAGCAAATTAGATGATAAAGAACACCTATTGAATAAGAGTAAAATAAGCAAATCAGATGATACAAGTTATAATGGCAATGAAGGGTATTTTGTGTTGGAGACAGACTAAAGCATCAACAACACTTTCAATGCTAAAGTTTTAAATCGTGCTCATGATATCGTTTGTGTTGTGTCACAATCTTTGATGTTATGGGGGATTGCAGTCAAATGCAGCTTCAATTGCTGCTACAGAGACATAAGATACTATAGCATCAAAAATTGAAATGTTCATATATGCTTTCTTTATTGTTACAAGTTGTTCAATAGGATGGAAAGCATGAAAGAGGAGAAGAGAATGCTTAGAACATAAGCTCCATAGATGAAAGAAAGTGTAGAATCCTTACATCAATTGATGAGCCAGCTGCTGCATAAAAGCCCCACATCGAAGACTCAAGAAAGAAACTGGTTGCATGTCAGAAATAAAAGGCCTATCAATGTAAAATACAAATCATACCTTTCTCGGCCTCTTTTGCTAAGTCAAGTGTAGTATCTTGTCTTATCAGTTTAATATCTGATATATGTGGGTCATTGACTCACACGATTATTAAATTTATTTCTTTGAAGGGGAGTCTTAACAATAGCTTGCTATTGGATCTCTCATGTGTACGCCTTTGTGTTGCACTAATTGCATTGGCTTGGCGCACCCTAATCCAAAACCCAAGTTCAATTATTTTGTTAATTTTTATTCTTACATAATTTTTGTAATCATTCTAATTATGTTATAATGTATATCTACATTATAGACATTTGTTAGGTGATGAAAAAGCTAACAACGTTATCTTCTTTTTTTTTTTTTTTTTAAAAGTTATGAAGTGTCAAGTAATATTTGCAATTTCATAAAAATATTTGAAATTTGAAGACATAATTATTTGAGGTATAAAACAAACTCTAAAATAAGGCTTTATATAAACAATGAAGTAGTGATTTTTTTTATTAAAAGTAGTAATCTCTTTAATGTTAACAATAATATTTTATATGTTTATTTAAATTTGACCTTTTTTGTATTTGAGATACAAAGAATTTTAATTACATGTCAAATTGTGTATCTTTTTATAATTACAAGATTTCTACTAGATTGTATTACTTAAATATTTTTTTTTACGGACCTAAACGTATATGAAAATTATTTTTTCTGAGAGATTTAAAAACTTTGTTTTACTAGTTTGAACCCTGGACCGACTTATTTTAGGACAATGAAGAGATGACACTATTATTTGCATTTCACAGCAATAATAAGTAGATTTCATTTTGGCTTTTCAATTTGAGTACATATACATAATATATAAGAGACAACTTGAAACACATTATTTCTTTCTCCATATTTACACACTTTGAGATTAAGACATTAAAGCTACCAAATTTATAATAAGGAGATGAATTTGACTAGAACATTCAAAAGCATTTTGTGAGGCTAATGTTAAAAAGGTAGAACTTTCATTGGTCAATGAAGAACCTCCTCCAGCTAAATCAGACAGAGCTCTAATGGCAATGAATGGTTTTTGTGTGTTGCAAGCAAACTAATGCAACAGCAGCACTTTCCATGTCAGTTGGAGTGACATCAAATTTGGAGTTCAAAAAATCTCTATAAGCTTTGTTGTCAACAAACACACATAGCACTTACTCCTTTCTTTACTCTCACCACCATTGGTTTTCTTGGCAAACCAAGTTTTGTTAACACACTTCCCAATTCAACGTTCTGTAGAGAATAAGTGACAGATGAAATTAGCCTCAAATAGTTATATATATTTAATATTATCATTAAATGAGTCAAAATTAATCCATTGATAGACTAAAATATAATGAAAATTTGAATAATATTCAAAATTGATCATTAAATATTTTAGGACGGTATCATTCTATTTTCTTTTGCCATCAATACTACTAAAATAATCCCTAAAAGACTAAAAAAATAAATCAATCAAATGAATGCATCCTTTTGTTGGTATTTGTAAGGATAAAATGACATAAAATTTGGTAATATTAAAGATGAAATTTGAAACTAAGTAAATAATAAAAGAGACTCATTAGGTGACCAGAAGACGAATATGATTACTTTACATTTTAACAATTTTAACGATATTTAGCTTATTAATTAACGGGGAGGTTAAGAATAGGTTGAAGGCCATGTTGCTCTGATACCTTTTATAATTGATTTTTTTCCATAGAAACTCGCTCTCTACTATTCCGAGAAAAATTTCATAAGGGACCACTTAACTGTTCGATAGTCTTTTCTCTTAATACCTAAGTTAGACGAACTTGTTAGGCCTCTATTAGATATTTTATTAATATTTGAAATTTTTTACTACTAAATTAACTACTTCAAATGAGATAGTGAAGTAGGGTTAAAGTCACCTTGACCTTTCTTGCTAATTCAAAAGTATGTCTTATCAACTGGAACCCAAAAAGAAGCTGCTCAACTTCAGGAGTTCCATCCACAGGATAAATTTCCTCTGGTTGATACAAACCTTGTCAAAACATTTTGATTTTTCACTGATTTTGAATGTTTTGTGTAGTTATTTGTAATTTGAAAAACTTAGATAACCAAATTCTCTCTGCTGAAATCTCCATCTCTTCATCTTCAAGACTATCTCCAAATCTCTGCTCAAATTAAATATGAAAAGTTAGATCAAGTTATTAAATTTAATAAATAATTTATTCATATGACACTAAATAATTTTACGTTGTCATGAATATTAACTATATACTATTAAATTATTTAAAATATTTGAGTAACTACTTTAAAACACTACACAAATTATTGATTATATTGAACATATTAACATATAAATTAAAATATAGGTAGCAATTGCGTTTAGCACTATAGAAAGGTGGAATCTCTATTTCTTAGGTTTAATTATTCTGAAATTCAAAATAATTTAAGAATAATTCTACGAATTCTTGAACTAATTTTTGATTATGTATTGGATTCTTAACTTTTTCAATAATTTTATAATTAGTCGTTAATTTTATAATTTATAAATAAATTCCTAGACTTTAATTTATAATCAATGTATCATTAATTTTTGGTACCTGCCAATGCCAAAGTCCAGTGTGAGCCAAATATTGTGGGAATAGTCACATCTCCAATCTGAAAAATTAGAATTTGCATTACCTGAATTCCATTAATGGAAGAACTCCTTCTACATTTGAACAAAAGAAAGCAACAATTGCGGTGGCAGACCAGCATTTAGCTAAAAAATAAAATAAAAATCAAATGACTTAGAAAAATGAATTAAATATATCATCAGATTTTAAGTAAAACATAATAAATAAAACTCAACTTTATCATAATAAATAAAGGTTAAATACACATTGTGGTCCCTTTAATTTAATTTCAGTTAACGTTTTAGTCATTTATCAATATCATTCTTTCTCCGATTTAGTCATTATTTTAATTTTAAATGACAAATTGATCTTTTATGTTTTAAAAATGTCAACAATGTTATCCTCTTTTTTCTTTCTTTTCAAAAATTCATAAAGAATTCCAAACAAAACCTATATAAAATTAATTACCATCATCAATATAATGCATTTCATCAAATTCATAACTTAATCTTAAATAAACTTATATTTTCATCTCTACAACATCAAATAAGAATGACGAAATAATGAGTTTATTTGAAGATTTGGAGTTACAAATTTGATAATTTGTTTGTATATTAAAGAATATAATTAATTTTATGGATTTTGTTTGAAAATTTTGATGATTTTTTGAATTTTATTAAAAAAAGGATACATGTTTACATTTTAAAATAAAAAGATTTAGAATGTCAGTTAAAATTAAAATAAAGGATCAAATAAAAAAAAAGATAAAAAATTAAAACGTTAACTGAAATTAAGTTAAGAAATCACATTGATATTTAACCAAAAATAAAAAAATTCAACTTACCATACTCAAATCCACTCATAAGAACAATAACTTTTTCTTTTCCAATTTGCCAATGCGAAAATGTCTTCCTACATTGGTCAATAATCAAATCTTAATTAATTATAGATTAAGTAGAGTTGACTATTGTAGATTAAGCGATGTCATTAATACTTTACCATAAATCATATCAAGTTCATATCGTTGATTCTTAAGTATTTTTCTTAATAAATTTCTTCTCGGTTTTCTTAGCTTATGTACTTTTGAAAACATTTTTCATTTTTATTTTTAAAATATATATTCATTTTAAATTTGTTAATAAGAAAATGAAGACTCATTTAGTGAAACAATTCTTAAGAGAAGAGGAACTGAAAACAAGTTATAAAAAAATGCATTTTTCTGAATAATTATATAGTGTTTTCAAAGTTTAAAGTCTCTGATCTTTTATATACAAAATATAAAAGAAAATGATCAGAAAAATATTAATCTTACGTTCTCTTATTATGTTATTAGTTGAGGCAAAATGAAAACCGGAAATCATTAGAAGTAAACTACCATTATTTGCCTTAATCTCTAGTATAATTTAATCAAATAATTGAACAATATATTCGTTGTAGAATTACCAGCAAAATCAAAGTAAGGAAACTTGTTATGTGGCAGCAAAGCTGATGATTGAAGAGAGAGGGTTTAGCTCAAATGCATTTGGGCACAACTATCACGCATATATGGTCCTTGAATATTGATTTTTGTGATTTCTCTCAAGAAACATGACAAATTGCACCATGGCTTTTGATGCTACTTCCAAGTAATACCATAAAGGACACCAGAAACTCCATTCTCTTCCAATGGTTATATTTTCAAGTTCTCCAAACATGAAAATATATATAATGCACACCAAAGATTGTGAAAGTATTATTTGTTAATGTCACATAGGAAATAAGAAATAATAAAAACATAGTAATCAAATTGGATCCATTTCATACGAGGACCCAATCCATCAATTATCTTTTATATCATCATGCTAAACGTTGCATTTATTCATATAATTTAGTCAAAACCCTTCACACCTTTTTTTCTAAAGAAATTTAGAAAGGGAAACTCACACTCTAAGTTAGAGATGAAGGATATGTATATGTTAGAACTGCATCTTGATATATTTAAATTCTACACATTATTTAAAACAACACTTACAGAAACCCACCACTAGTAAAAAATGGGCTTTTTAATTCAGCAGATTTAAGGTCGTTTACGTAGGCACCAGACTTAAAAAATGAGCGGAAGTTATATTAAGTCGGTTATCCGTATAAACGAGTTATATAAAATGAGCGTGGCAATTTTGGTAAATATGTGAAACACCGTCAACACGGTTAAATTGTCAACCGACTTAACACATTCCCATCATACTTTGTGGCTAATCAGTTAAATTGGCAACCACTTAACAAAATGATGCAGTGGCAATTTTGTTAAATATTTAAAACTTGTTATCTTAACGGTTATATTAATAACCGACTTTAAAACATACTACAATAACTATAACATACGGTGCGTTTGTGTAAGGCATATTTATTGCAACTTTTTAGCTTCCACTTTTTGTTAACTATTCTATTATAAATCTTTCGTATTCTCTAACAATATTTTCATCACACACATCGCCCAACTCAGTTTTATCGTCGTCAATCAGTTCACATCGCCACCTTTTCAGCAAACAGCTTCACGCCACTTTTTTTTCACAACGCCAAACAGCTTCATCGCCACCATTTCAGTATGGTTGTTCAGGTTATGAATATATAATTACATGAGTATTTTTTACATTTTCTATCTTCTATTGTTTAATATAAGAGACGTTTAATAAATGATTAATATATGTGTTCATAATTTCATTTAGATAATATCATATTATTGAAGAAAAACAAAATATACGTCAAATTCATTTTTTTTTCTAACTATTAATTATATTTTACGTTACTTATTTTTAACAAATGATTATGGTCTAGTTGGATGAATCACTAATATTTGAGTAAATGTATAGGTGGTGAATAAATTTTTTTAAAACAATTTACTTAAAAAAATTTCATAAAACCAAGAACATTTTATTTGTTGTTAATCTTTTAAATGGAACCGGTTACCTTTTGAAAAATATAAGAAAATCATTATGGAATTGGTCATAGTAATAAAAACGGATATGGTATGATGATTTGTTAAACATGACAAATTTATGAGTGTGACTATTATGTCATGTTACATATGTTGAACATCTTAACATAGTTGTTTCATGGATGCAAATATATAATTTTTTATACGTTGTTATTGATTGTATTTTTTTATATTTGTATGATAAAAAATTATAAGTTGTTATTGATTGTATTTTTTAATGTTCATATGATAAAAAATTAAGATTCAACCGATATTGATTATGTGTTTCTTTTTTTCCAGATCTTTGATGACTCGAGATCAATTCACCCGGATCAAAGTAAAGAAGTTCGAAAATGTTGTGTGAATTTTATTTTGAAATTAATTGAAGAAAATA
>PGWS01006662.1:0-10911 GCA_002896235.1 Cicer reticulatum
AATTGCCCGTAGATCGATCCTTCAAATATTTAAGCAATAAAATATAATTGAATAAGTTACTAGTAGATGATATCAACCAAAATAAAACTAAAATACGTTAACTCATAATGAATTAATATTTTAGATCATCAATATTTCACATTAGATATATTAAAAATAATTGCATAATACATTTCTTAAATAAAATATAACTTAACAAAGAATAACTTTATAAACACTTGTTAATTTTTAAAAGTGTAAAAAAATTTAATATATAAACTTTTTTTTCAAAAGCATTTCGTTAATATATGTGTATATGTTCATAATCAATTTTACCTGGTGGATTCTAAAAGCAATAAATTCTTTTTTAGATGATCCAATGCCAGTTTGAAAATATATGGAAGCTCCAAGAACATAGTTTTTGTTTTGATTGACTTGTACAAAACCTGAACATTCATAATTATAACATCCATTGTTCTTTTGACCATCCACCTGCATATTTTAATCAAATTGAGTTTGACCACAATCAAATTATGTATTTTTTAATTATCTAATGCATTATTCTTACCGTCCAATAACCAAGTTATACATAGTGCTGTTCCATTAATAAACTTGGAGAACTTGCATAAATCAAGAAATTGATGAAAATAATTATATCGTAGATAATTTTTATACACAAAAGAATAAGGATGATTATCTCTTTCTCATCACACACACAATTAAATTTTTTCTTGAAATTAACTAAAATAAGTTGGCATAAACAATAATAAAGTAAATTACCTCAGCTCCAACCGAATGCCTATTACGTTTTGTGTTGGTGGACCACTTTCACCAAATGAAGATGCGCTGTATTGATTTTCTTGAAGTGATAGGTTATACACACCTATGAATGCGTACGCCCATGAAATGTCATGTTTGGAGTTGTATCAAGGGTAACTTGTCTGAAAAAATAAAACAAATACAATATTTGAAATATGCAACATTTGTCCATATAATTGTTTTAAAAAATATACACTTACATGATAGCCAGGAGAACTTTGAGAAATATATTGAAAGTCTTAATTTGTAAATTTGAAGATTGAATGATTAAACAATTTGATGTGCTTCTTGTCCTGTGTAAAATAAGGTACTTTTCCCGTAGGACATTCATTCACGATTTTACTATAAAATCTATTTCGCAAATTCTTTGGCGAAAGTGGGTAAAGCTACAGTACAATGACAGAAGAAATAAAATAAAGTTTAATTAATAGTGATGTGTAAACTAAAGTTAAAAATTATTTACAAATGAATAAATAATCTTTATTGATAAGTTTAATTACAACATTTGAACGATAAAATGCAAGATAATATATTTTATTATATACAACTATTGAAGAGTAAATTTAATTAATTAATTACTATACCTGATTTTGTGGTTTTTTAGCAAGGAATGTTGAAGAGTAGTTGCTTGTGCATATCAACCACACTCAAAGATCATTGTCCACTTGATGCTGGATTTTGTTAACAAAAAATTAACATAACACTAAATTCAAGAGTAAAACAAAATAAAAAGGTACAATAAGTGATAGACAATACCACGATGCTATCTGATACTGTAGAATTATATTGCTCATCTAATAGAGTTTTGCTACTTGCACCAATGTTGCAACAAGCTACAAACAAGATTATAACTAGAAAGAGAAATAGGGTCATGATGTTAAGTTTCAATTTGAAGTAAGTATATATGTGTGTACATATAGAGAGAGAGGGTAAGAATCCGTTGACTAATGCTGTAATCTATTGTTTATTAATAACTCAATGTAAATAATAAATTTTATTAATCTAATTTTAATTAATTATATAATATATTAATATAATATTCAAAATTTAATATATATATATATATATATATATATATATATATATATATATAATATTGAGAATCCGTTGACTAATGTTGTAATCAATTGTTTATTAATAATTTCAATATAAAAAAATTTAATTTCCAACATTAATTATTGATATAATATATTAATAATCAAACACAGAAAATTATATATATTATATATTATGTATGTATTATATATATAATTCGTAATTGTGTAATTTAGCAATCTTGTATTTTTAAAATTTTAGAATACGCTCAATATAAATTATTAAATGAAGTATCAAACGATTTAAAAAAATTTAAAAAATATGTAGAGTTGATCTACCTAATAAAAACTTTTAATTAAGTGAAATAACTAATCACAAAATTACACTTTATATAATCTAAGAAGACAAAGACATGAAAACTAATTTTAATATTTCAATTTTAAGTGAATGGTCAAAATTAATCGTAATTAGTTATAACGTTTATAATTTAATTAAAATAAAATGCATTAGAGAAATATTTAAGGATATCAATCAGTTTTTTCAAATATATTAATCCTAAAAAAACATTTTCCTTCCTTTTACTATAAATTGTAAAATAACTTTTCAATAAAACTAAATTTCATTCACAAAAAATCAACTCTATAATTCAGCAAAAAGAGTACTCTCCATATTTAATGAGAGAGAAAAAAGCAAGATTATTTTTAAAATTTAATACATTTAAGACAATTAAATGCATATTTTCAATTTTATTTAACACATTTAAGAACAATTAAATACACATTTTCAATTTAATTTATTGTTTCAAAGTCAATATTTATAAAAAAAATATACTTATTCTTGTACACGTGACAACTTCTAAGTAGGGAGTGATATAGGTCATGACCAGTTAGACTTTAAAAGGCATCATATAACTTAGGATAATTTTTTTTAGTTTTGAAACCAAACTATATTCTATTATAGACTTTTTTCCCGACCTGATTTGGTCTTGTTTAAAAGTTTAATTTTAAAACATATTAAACGTTTATTTTTACATTAAAGTATTTAATAATATATTTTATATTTAAAAAAAAATTTAAACTAAACACTTATATATAGATAAACTAATAAAATTTAAATTTTTTACGCAATAAATACTAAGTCACTAACAAATAAAAATATATATATATATATATATAATTTTAATTATCTATCATGTCTAATGATAATTTTTTCATAAATATAAAATCTGACGTATTTAAATTAATAGATTAAAAAAAATTAAAATCTAATCTCTTATAAAACAGATCAAATCGAACCAAAATTTTAAAAGAAAAAAAGTTATAAAATATATATCCACCGCTACTCCAAATAGTAGTGCTTACTGAATAATCCATAATTTGTATTAATTAAATTTAAGAATATTATTTTAATTACAATTTTTGAAAAAAACACTTTTATAACCGAATTTACGCATTCATTTTTTTCCCCCGAAAGGATTAACATTTATCACAGTGAGGATGGTAATATCTAAAATAACCATTTAAAAAGTAAATTTAAATCAATTAGTATTATGGCCTTTTTAATATTGTCATATAAAGATTGCGAAAAATCATAACACATTAAAAATATTTTTTTAAAAATAACTTTCTTATACTTTTCTTCTAAAAATAAGTTACAGAAAAATGTTAGAACATACATATACTCAAATCATATATTTGTCACCTGATCAATTGTTAAAATGTGATATTTTTTTTATATCTTATAAACAAAAATCAAAATATTTTTTTAAGAATATATATTTTATTTAAAAAACAAACGCGAGATGAATATATATTACTAAATATTAAGTAAGTTATGATTTTTTTAATAAATGACGAAGTAAAAAATGAGAAATATCATCACATTTTTTTTCAACCAAAAATTAAATCTTATAAATGATAAAGAAGATATTGGGAAGTTAATTAAAATTTAGTTTCAATTTAAAATTTGTAAACTAAAAATCTATATTATAATATTAAAGAAATACAAACAAATTTTTCCAATTTTCTTGTTCACGCGGCATCCTATAAGTAATAGTGTTTTCCTAGTTAAATTATCCATAAATTATGTTATAATTCCACAATTTTTCACCGAAATTGCTTAATTTAAGTAGAATATAACCATGATGAATTATTGTCCTATATATTCAGTTCTCTGGTTTGCGGTTATTTGTAAATTGTTAACTATAACAAACTATTGAACCACCTGTACGTTATGAAAAACCATTGAATAGTATTTATGACCATATTGCATATCGTGATAACTAAAATAAATCTGTCAAAGAGTTAATTTAAATCAACAAATATATACAAAAGGCAATGTATTGAATTTAAGAATTTCAATTCATTAAAGCAATTGGCCATTTTAATTTCAAGTGACAAGTTTTTCAATGTACCAATCCTTAATTAACATTTCCATTCTTTAAAAATATTTCAACGATCAAAACATTTCCACAACAAAAATCTTATAGTAGTGAGGTTTCGTGTTACAAAATAATTACAACAAAAACTACTAGGAAATTAACATTTTCCCTACGAACTTTTTCCGAGAGTAATACATATAGAATTTTCTGCGGACTACATTTACAGAGAATATTTACTGCGGTCCACTATTCCGCAGGTAGTGTGGCAGATAAAACTTTTGTTTGCCGTAGACTTACATGCGATATCATTTCCGCAGCAAAAATATACACTTTTCAAGGAATTTCGTGTCTATTTCTATATTGCCAATTTTTATGTTTTTATTTTTGTATAAATAAAATAAAAAAGTAAGATAAGTTATAATACGGTATTATCAATATTTGATCAATTATTCAATTATTTTCTTTAATTTGTCCACATGGATTACTATAGTATCTAATTTAATTGACTAAATTTTTTTATACATTTATCCATTTATTTTGATCCAATAATTTAATAAATTATTTTTCAATAATTAAAATTATTACAAAAAACTTTATTTAAAAATAATTCCAAAAGATAAAACTTTAAAAATTTGATGATAATAAATCTAAAATATGATAACTCAATTATAGATGACATGTTATTCAATTAGTAATGATTTAATTTAATAAATATCAAAATATTTTTATTTTTGAATGTACTATAAAAATCTCCAAAAAGTAAAGTGATTATATTTAATTGTATAAAAGTTGAGTAAAATTGTCTCATTTTTCTAGTGTCCATTAAAATTGTCCGATTTCAATTAAAGTCTAATATTTAAATACTTCCAAAAATGTATTCATAATAATATTTTTATATAGTTTAGTTGAATATATTTTTTAAATTTAAAACAAAAATATAGAAAAACCAAACACAAGAAAATTTGTAATTTCATTATTTTTTTCAAAAAAGGTAAAGTAAAAATAAAATACTCAATGACGGTAAAGTCATAGTAATAATTATTTATTAGAGTAATTATTTTTTTATTAATCTAAAAAATCGAACAGATGTAATTAACAATTCTGTCAAGAGTAAAAATTAAGTCCATTAATGGATAATTTAAGCGTGATTAGTATGCAAAAAATAGCACGAAAGATTCCAAACAAGGCGTACTAATCACATGCCATTTGTTTTTTTCAATTGTAATTATTTTCTGTTTAACATTTAAAAATAAAACAATCACTAATTATTTTGCTATCTTAGCTGTTTACTTGAGTGAGTAAAAAAAAGACAAGGGAACATTCATTCCTAATATACACACATTAACTCTGTCAACCATTGTAGAAAAAGTACATGAATACATGAAATCTAACCTAAAAAATATTTGCCCTACATAAAGGGCAAATATATAATCAAATATATGTTTTAATATACATATCTCGTGAAATTATGTTCACACGATAATTGTGAATTTTTTCATTATTTTGAAAATTCTCTAAACATATTTGACAGCTAGTCAGTTCAAATTCAAGAGTGGCGGATGAGTATATACTATGAACTCATTCGCCTGCTCGCGTATGCATGCCATACATCGTGCTCGACCAACAAGACAACTTTTTAATATATATAATATAAAGACATTATTTTCCATACACAAAATAATAAGAAACTTTAGAGATATTAACATAAATTAATACCACTAATAAGTCCTGCCAACCATGAAATAAAGTTATTCGAGGAAACAGTCTGGGCCATCCACCAATCTTAGTCATCCTGAAAGTGAGTTTTAACAAAATTACATGAGAGGAAGGAAACACATGTGTATTATTATAGATCTAAAATATAGCTAGCATAGCATGGTCATAAATCTATTATGCCTAAACGAATATAATTTATTTATGAACATGTACTCAAGAATCTAATTTATTTAAGATAATATTATTAATATAATGTAAAATACAATAAAATGGTTTGGTTCGAATTTCAAATATTTGATAACCGTATAAGTTTATACAATGTAAAATATAATATAATGGTTTTTGATTCAATTCAAATATTTTCAGGTAATATAAGTTTGAAAATTAATCTCAATTTCTAAATTACCGATGAAAAAAGAAAAAAAAAATGAATGGCAAAAGAAAAAAGTATGAACTGAATAGTTTCAAATTTACCTGTTTAGAAAAATGTATGGTATGAGTTAGTGTACGAAGAAAACAATGATCTATATTAAATATTCGGAGGTATATATTTAATATATTAAAATAAATTTTTTATTTAAAATTTAACAAGACACTTTTACAATATCGATGACTTGTTATGTGCGACAACGTGAGTTTCTTACTGATCAATGAATAAAATTTTAATTTTCGTATTCTTTACTTTTTCAAAATAATGTTTTATTTATTCTTCATATAATATAGAAAAAATGCTTAATTATCGAATAAAAATATATGCATGCTATTATAAAATTTACCTTTTCCAAATATTTACCTTTTAATCACATTTCTTTGCATTTGGAAATTTTCTGATAAACGAATAAGTTGAGTAACTATTAGAATTTACAGCTTTGAATGATTTTCATTGTAAAAAAAAGGCTTTGAATACTCTTGATTGTTTTGAACCATATAATATGATTTAGTTTTCATATGTAGAGACCATAACATCAAATATTTGCTCCGCACACAAAGGCTACATCTGGGCTTTTATTAATGGATCGCTACTCGGCCCTAAGACATCAGGAATGTTTTCACACCATATATACTCTTCCTTATAACCATATTCATCTATCTAATTATTCTCTCTTTCTAGTTCCACGGAATCGGACAGATAAGGTTTTTTTTCTTTTCTTTTCTTCTTATATTTTATTGCATTCTTTCCTGTTTTTCTGTCTTTTCCCATATAAAAACCTTTGATTTTAATAAATGTAATTGTAATATATTATGGTTTAAATAATGAGATTCTCTTCAAAGTTAAGCATATTTGTATCTTTAATTAAATATGTTCTTTTCATTGCATTTCAAATTGATTAATTCAATTATTTCAGCCTTGAAATATGGTAACATTCTTTTTGTAAAGGAAAAAAATGTGAACATAATGATTTGAAAAATAAGAGTTAAAACCATTAACCAACAAAATTTGTATTAACCATCACTTTACTAATAAGCTGAAGAATACGCACCTTTGTGACAAGGTTTAATAAACGTTACACGGAAGACGGTGACAACACTCATAGGCTACTGCTAAGGTTGCAGAACCACGTTCTTAATTTTCTTAAATTTTTCACTGGATTGATATAGAATAATAATACAAGAAAGTGGAATATAAAAGGGTATTTATAAGGTTTTATTGTTTGAATTTAAATAAATAAATAAAAGAATCAAATGGTTTGTCTACTCTATACCTCATTTATATTTTGTTATCCATAGTTTAATGAAAAATAGTTTGTGAAATTATGAGAGTAATTTATAAATTATTATTAGCATCGATTGCAAGTGTGAAACAAGTATATAGCTAGGAACTCATTCTTTTAATTATACAATTTCATTTTACTAATTGATAAGGAAATACGTCAACCAACTGAAAAACATTCGTTTGTGTTGGTAGGAGTGGTTTTAGTAATGTCATATATGTGGCCTACGTATTGTATCGTTTTTTGTGGTTCAAAAATTTGTCCTTTTTTTTTTTTTTTATGTTTACTTATCCATTACATCATTCAAAAACAATTGAGTGTATCTTGGTATGGCATTAAATTTTACAAAAATTATAGCTTGTAATTTTTTCAAATTACTATAGCTTACCATATAATATATATTATGTGATGATCATTATACAACACTAAACAATATTTTTTGTTATTTGTCTATGAAGACATTAAGCCCTAAATTGATGTTTTATTTTAATAAACATTGTATAAAACATTTTTGTAATCTCAATTAGAAGGGGTCAAGTTTCTCCATAGCTCCAATTATTATATATAAAAAAGTAGAAATTAAATGGCTTGAAAATTGTATATACAAATTCCCCTAATATTTGTTTATAGTGAGTATATAATATAGTGACAAAATGATGAGTTTATTTGTGATATAATTTACCATACATAGTATTGAGAATCTCGAGAAAGGGGATTGAAGGAATCGGGATTACAAGCAATTATCCATAAGCACTTTCCATCGTTTTCTCATTTTAATGGATTAGTGAAACAAATGTGTTACAACCCACATTATTCTTCTAATTTGTTAATATACGTACTTCATTACGAATTTTCCAAGACATTACGTAAATCACGTTTGTAGAAAAGATGAATGGATAAGGCATAAAACACTTCAAGGTGAAACGACAGGACAATAATGGAATCTAAGCTCTAAAAGAATAACTTAACTCAAAGGAATAAAAAACCTGGGGGAAACAACTTTATTCAGTATATGATATAAGAACTTTTTGGCTTTATTTCTTTCAATTTGACAATACATTTCAATCTAAAAAAAAACACCGCATATGTGCAACTAAATCAATTACAATTGAAAATGTTCAAAGAAACAACACACAAAAACACTAATTTAGTTGGAAAATCTAAATCAAAAGAAAATTAGATTTCTAAAAATACCATTACCACCGAATTTGAATAAGTCATTGATTCAATTTTTTTAAAAAAAATTGGTCTCATACAATTTTTTTTCTTCTAAAAAACTGAACAAATTAACTGCATATACCGATTTTCTTTACTTTTTTTAACAAACAAATATAACAACTTATTTTTAGAAACTTAAATAATAAATTTAAAAATTAATATGATTACCTGTGGAATCTGACACCGCATAAATATTCCTAAAAAGAATTGTGGGCCGTAGTTAAATTCTCATGTATTACCTGCAAAACTAATTTCGGCATAAAAATCCGTAGGAAAAATTCTGATTTCTAATGATGACAGTCCTGCACCATTTTTCACCAATTATTATCTGTGTAAGTGTAATTTTGACAATAAATTATTAGAAATTTTAAAAAGAAAATTAAATATATTTAATTATTCAATTTTAGCAAATTTTAAGATTACAATGAATATTTTTTTGTGTTAGAACTTTTAAGTTTTTAGACCACTTCAATTTGATCAAAAACTAAAAATGAGTAAATTTTGTATTTGATTGTGGTAATAACTCTAAAAGTTTTAAAAGAAAACATTGTACATTATATCTTGCTTGTTTCGTGTTAAAGCACATAATTATTCTTCTTAAAACCTACAAATCTAGTAATGATTTATACCATAATTCTCTATAGCATTATAAATTATATAAAAAAATATATGAAATATTGCATATTTTAAATATTGTTTTATCATATCTAGTATTGTCAAATGGTTGTGTATGTATTCGTTTTTATAGAAGGATACACTTTGTATGTAATAACAATGGCAAAAATGTATGGACGCTACAGGTTGGACGCTACAGGTTGGCGCTACAAGCTTCACCAAATCAATTGAGTGATCTTTGGTATGACAATAAAATTTTACAATAAAATTACTAACTTGTAATGTTTCCATAATTACTATAGCTTACAAATCAATTGACTTTGAAACTGAAATTAACTTCTTGCTGAAGAGTTGTTTTTTCCTCTCAATCTCGACCATCCCTTAATTTGAAGAACAAATCTCAGCCACACATAGAAAGCACAACCCATATGTCCAAAACGCTTGTTCCGTCGTTGCCACATGCGCTGACATCGCGACACCGCCGTTTCTCCAACGCGCTATCAGAACCATTCATGTTGTGAACATAGAATCATAGCCATCTTATGTAGATCCTTACCATACACCCTCCACAGCTGCACCACACGAGATCCAATTTTACGCCACCTGCAATGTTTTTTCCTCTTGAGGTAATTTCTAAAAGAAAAACCTATAAGATGCTTTTATTTTCGTTCTTAACTCATAATAATTCAAAATTCATAAAGTTTAATTCACGATATTATAAATGATCATAATTATTTTAAAACAATAATGATATATTTTATATTTATGATATTATTAAACTATACATTTGAAAAACTATTTTTAGATTCAAAAAATAATTAATTTTTTAATTGAATTAAAAATTAAAATACTATAATCTATAATGTTAAAGACGCAAAATAATTTTGATAAATGTTCATTGTCTCCCATTCAACCAATGTGTCATTAATTATTATTTATTATAATAATTTAGCTGTATTTTATCTCTTCTTCTCACATTTTTATTATTCTAATTTTGCAATCTCGATGAAATTTTTATATATCTAATATAAATATTTATTTTAATTAATTAATTAAATAAAATAAAAATAATAAATTTAACCTAACAAAAAGTCCTAAAACAGTTCATCGAACCCGTTTATTATCTCTATTGACAACCTTTCATGGCTAAATGTCCCAAACCCACCATCACCGTAATGTCATAATCAAAACAACCTTCGCCACAACAGGTAAAGGTGCATGGTATTGGACTAATCATTAACTCATTCTAGAGTGATGAAAAAATAAAAAATTAGAGTGATGAAAATTATAAAATACGGCATACGTCAAAAAACCTTTAATATTGATAGAAGGTTGAATGTCAACGTATTAAAAAGAGAGGACAATTAACCGTAGACTCTTTAATATATATACTTCAATTTATTAACTTTTATTAATTAAAATTTACATGAATCTCAT
>PGWS01006663.1:0-20040 GCA_002896235.1 Cicer reticulatum
AAGATATTATTGTCTACTTATACAAGATGATATATTGGAAAAAACCTGAGAAGAAACCAACTTCAATTTCAAGGGAAGTAATATTTTAATTCTATAAAATTCAAATTTATATATATTAATAAAACCAAAGTTTGAATTTACGAACAAAAAAACTAGTTTTATAATGTTCGGAATTTGATTCTATGTAATATTTTGTTCTATAAAACTAACATCAAGTTTTAGAGGAAGTAACAATTTTATGATGTATAACAGTCTATATTTGATGATTCACACGACTTGTAAATTAATAAATTGCATAATTGTATACTCGAATTTATTTAAGTTTATAGAAACCACTGTGGCGTAAGAAATTTGATACATGAACATAGTATGTAAATCTAACAAATTCAATGATGTCAAGTTTGATTTATAATTATTAAAAAAATTAAGTTTGTAAGTTATTAGTGTTTATTTGCAATAAACCACCTGTAAAATTAACTTCTAATCTTAAGGAATTCGTAGCGACGACCATGTTATAAAATACCTCAAACTAAACAGGACCAAATATATCGTATTGATAGGATACTAGGAATACTAAATATTACACTGTCAAATATATTTTAGTTCATGAGTCTAGTGTATCTATAATATCATCGTGATAATGTGATAACCGGGGACCAATAGGTCATTCATGACATTTAAGATTCTTTGATACCTAAATATACTCGACTTATTTAAATAAATTATCTTGAAATGTTATATTTAGTCAATATAGTGTTGTCAGCTATTCCCATAAGATGTCACGTATGAGTATCAACTGGATTCATAGCCATTGTTATGATCATTATCATGATCTTCATTCGAGAGTCCAATATATTTCAATCCAATATGTCGTGTTCTTACTCTATGTAAGTTGCTATCCATATAATATCGCACAATTAAAGTAGTATGATCATGAATCGAGATTTCAGTCGTCACTTAGCTCTTATTGTAATAGATGATTTCTGCATTGTTAGTCAATACATAGTTCATCCAATGAGTAGAACATAATCTACATGGGTTAGATTTTGGTATTCAATTCTTAAAGTTTCAAATCTATACTGTATCTGCGACTTATTCATAATAATACATATATGCCATATGTAGTCATATGTAAGTTAATCTTATTAAGTACATTAGTCTAAATTGATTAAGATTATTGAAGTCATTTGCGGATATTCACTCGTCTCTCTACAATTCTCATCCATCGATGTTGTTTTCTACCCATTAATGTATAGAATAGATTCACTCGATTAAGTGAGCATTCTATCTAGTGTCAATGAATCTAAGATATATGGGTCATATCAGCTAGCGTCTCACACTTGAATCTAATTTATTTTGTTCTTTAGATCACGGATAAGTATCAGAAATTCACAATCCTAATAAGCTGAAATGGAGTCTCTCTGATGAGATTTAAAGATTTGTCGATCACTCTGGTATTTGATTGAAGCTTATTATAATCAGATATAATCGTCACGATTCATAAGTCACATGGTAGTAACATGTGTACAATAAGTGTATTAGTGTTCACTAAAGAATAAAAGATTTTGGTCATTTTTTGTATTGCACTCTCGTCAGCTATTTATCACACTATTTTGGCTTCTTAACTAATATAGTTTAGACAATAAATTCAATAGTCTTAATTAGTTAAGGATTGGGTCTTCACTCAATTTATTCTATTCATTCACTATGTTAGTTTTTAATCAATATAGCTTATCTCATATAAGTGCTTGATTAGTCTCAAAAGATTAATAACTAAAACTTGAATTTTACGGAAAGAAAAAAAAGAACCATTTGAATTTAAGTTCCCAAATAATATTGTCCAAATTTGGTTTTAAAAACTCAACATGTGTCTTTTACGAAAGTTAGATTTTCTTTCCTTTATGTTTCTTTTTTTTGCAGAGGAATTAAAATCCCTCCATCTCAAAAGTTACTTTAATTTTACGCATTCATTGTTTTATGTCTTGATGAGGTTGTAGACAATTTATTTGAGGTATGAAATAGGTTGTTATGGTTGTATATGAGTTGTGAATTAAAGAAAGGTAGAGCTAATTGCTATTTTCTTTTTGCACATTTATTTTGTTCATCTTTTCTGTGCTTTTCTGCAGGAACTACCTTTTGTGATTGATTTTATTGATCTTAAATTAATAAGAATTAATAAATAATTTTATTTTCTGAAGATAAAAAATGAGTTATTGTTTGATTATTTTATTTGCTCAGCATTCATTAAACACCTACATATAAAAAATGAAGAAAAATGGTTCCATACTTTTTAATTCGATTGCATGAATGGTGAAGATGATAGTCCTATTAATATAAATGAATAAATAAATGAAGATGAAAAGAGAGGAGAGGATGCTGGGGTATCAAAAAATAAAAAGTTTATTGGAGTTTTGTTTGTTATATTTAATTTAATTTGGTTTTGTTTTTTGTTTATTATATTTTTGTTTTATTATTTTTAGGTCAATTATAAAATCAACATGCATATAATATGAATTTAAATTGATTAATCTATGAAACGATTATTTTAATATTTTTATAATATAAATATTAGAATAAATATAATTTTTTGAAATATTTTTAAACTTATCGGATAAAATTAGAGGAATACATAGACATAAAACTATATAGTCACCGTAGATGCAATAATACCTGGTTTTTGTTTTTAAAATGAAAATTATACACTGTTAGAGATAGAAAAAAATATAAAGCTATTACTTGTTGAATCACTCACAATTTCTCTGCCTTTTTGAATCACTTATTCAAATCAAAACTCTACTTGTGAAACAAAAAGGAATCAAGAAAGATAGAGATTTGAAAGAAAGAACCCAAATTAAGTGTTACCACGAAAGAAGTTGAAAACTAAAAAGAAAATGAACGCGCCCAATATGATATATATAGTCATAGAGATTACCGAAAATAACCTTAAGCCTCCTACAACCTTTCCCATAGGCAAAAAAACTACTCGACTTCTGTCATGTCAAATTACGGAGATATTTTAGTCTTTTATTATAGTGGACACTGGACACACAGATAAACTACAATAACAAATCATATATTCTTGCATCCAATTCGAGACCTATGGTAACAATCATCTTCTCTAATACATTTTAATCTTATTAAAGTAGTAAGATATGAGATAATTAAATGTAGGCATTTAGATATGCTAAATGCTAATATGTAAGTAACCCAAACTTTATTAATTTTGTTTTTGTTTTTGTTTTGATCACATAATAAATTTTACAGTAATTAATTCACACAATTATAATGTCATAATTGAATAAAACGTCAAACCTAATAATATCAATATTTATCAATTTAAATTAAAATTTAAGTACATTTAATCACTTATCCATTTGTATGACTTGGTTTAGTTCTTTTGGTCACTACTTGAATCTTTTGTAAGACTTGATTAATTTGTCTATTTTGAATTGCAAACTAAACTTGGATCATTTACAATGTTTATGTCACCTACTACAAATAACAAACAATTTAATACAGTAAGTGGTTTTAGCCACTACTATAAATCAAAATAGTATCTTTTAAAAATGATGTGAATTTAACTTTTGCTATATATAAAATAGTAGGCAATAAACAAACGATGTAATAATATTTAAAATAAGAGTTCTTTTGTTTTAAATAATGGCAATTTCAATTGCCTTAATTATCATTTATTAATATAAAAGAAATATGAATATTATAACGATTTAATTGTCACAATTTTCATTTTTTTTTACAAAAATATTCAAAATCATAGTTATTTAATAAATAAAAAATATCTTGATGACCTTGCAATAGTAAAAAACATTAAATTAGCAAGGAATTTTACTCTCATTCTTTTATTCAACTTACTTATAAACATATAAACAAAACAGCCGTTCAATCCAAAAAAAACTACACGAAATTCAAACTCGATCCTCTAATTATATATTAAAGAAAATATAAAATTTATCATTATAAATATAAAAAATATTAATATTTATCATCAATAAATAATATAAAATCTTACATAAACATTATAAAATATCAACTAATGTTGTGACTCGCAAGCGCGGATTTCTTGTTAGTTTTTTATAAAGATATAAAAATCTCTTGATAAATTGTGATCCACATATATATAATTCCTATGGCTTTATAATCACATCTATACATACATGCGGACATATGATATATGATTCTAGTTGATTCGGCCGGTGTAAGCGAGAAGACGTTACGAGTGATGACAATAATAATAATTGATAATCAATAAGCAAAGGAATGGTTTGCTTTTTGGAAAGGCTGTTACAACCTCAAAAAAACAGGTCCACTCTGTAAGCCACAGTAAGTAGGCTCAAATAAAATCAGCAGAAGGACACGCATGCTCCCTTTTTTCACCACCACCACCAATGTGCCACATGTCCAAATATATGTCAAACGTAACCAACATTTTCTCTATTGTACTAACAAAGAGCCAAATTAAATTGGATCAAAATTATTTCCTCACATGTATATAATGGATTTTTGGTCCCCTGCCAGAAATCCAAGTGTTAGCTTCTAACTGTAATGTCAAATAATTGTGAATAGTGAAGGATAATTGGGGCAATACTGCTATTGATGTCTAGGTACTTACAAAGTTTAATTAGGAACCAACTAATTAGTTCGGGATTTGAAATCATCATCGTGACGAAAATGGATGACCAATTTAGGTAATTGTACTAATTTGGTAAACACTTTGTTAATTAAAACTAATATATGCGTTACATAACGTAATGTATTACAAACATTTAGTAAATTCTAAATGCAATATTGGAAGGGTAAGGCCACATGCACATGAACATGAATTCTTAAAGCTTAAACATTCTTACTTGCTGGAGGATTAGTCCCTCCTTCAAGTAGCTTGGCTTTAAGTGAATGTTGATTTAAGATGTCAAATTGTGGGACTAACCAAACAATCTTATTTTTAATTCCAATATTATTATCTGCAAGTTTTATACCATCTCTATCCCAATAGATTATTTTCATAATCGTGAGTGAAAAACTAGTTACAATGGAAAGGTTCCATAATCAAGATCGCCATTAATGAAAAACAATTATTACCAGTCAAAACATAATTGACTATTTATTGTACTCAATTTGGCCTTATCTATGTTAAATAATAAACAATAAAACACCTTTGCCTATTTTTCCATAGGTTTTGTATAACTTATCAAGCAGACCAACCTGCTATCTGTGGTCAAGGCTGTGTAGCGAAGTTAAATATTTTTCAGTCTCTTTTCTATTCTAACACACCTACTTTTGACCCATTGACTCTAAAACAATGTAAATATTTATGAGATCATCACCAATTTTCTATAATATTATAATGTTATAATTTGGCAAGAAAAATCAATAAGTGTAGTTTTTTTCTTTTAAATATAAAATCAATTAAATTTTTTATTTTTATATATGTTCTAATTGATATATATTATGTCTATATCACTCAAAATTAATCATATCCACCTTACATTTGTAAATTAGTCAAATATACATATATGCACCAATGGTTATTAATATTAAATAAAAAAAGGCCGTTCAATTTCATTTATTTAAATTTTCTTTAAGTTGTGTGAAATAATTTGATATGATACTCATAATAGACGCTCAGGATACATGGCATAGTGGAGGAACCTTTAAAGCTCACCCTCCACCACAGTACTAATAAACAAAAAAGTTTTAAAAGTAGAGTTGATGTGCATCTTACAGTTATAATAAACGAGCGTCTTGCTAATTATGTTTTAAGCGATGCATGTTAAAAAAATGCAAAAGTTGAAAAAAATACAAATTTTTAAATTTTTTAGAGTTAAATGTATAATTCATAAGATAAAATTTTTATTTTAATTATATAACTCGTTTTCTTCTTTTGTTTTATCTAAATAAGAAGTTTTTATAGATGTTTAGTTTTTTTTTTAAGTGATTTTGTAGTCGTCTAAGTACATAATTTTTCCGTGTTCCAGTCTGTCTTGGTACGACATTTGTTTGATTTAAATTAATAAAGTAACTTTGATCAATTACATATTTCAATCAATAATTTTAACGTCATCAACATTACAAATTCAGAAACATATGTATTCTAAACATTCGAATTTTGTCATATTTGTAGATATATTTCCATTTTGTGCTATATTATCGTTTTGTGCTAATAGTTTGAATGTTGTAAATTTATTTGCAGATTTATTATTTTTTATTTTAACAATTTTAAATTTATATTATATCGATGTATTTTATTGATTTAAAAGAATAAAAAATGTTATCTTTTACTAAAAAATAAAAAATTGTGTCTTAAATATTTAATTTTTTTTAATGTCAAAGTCGGCATTTATTTACGTATAACTGATCTTATTAAATATTTTATTTCCGTTTCGTGTCAAAGGTATTCACTTGAGATGTTGTTCTTTTAAAGTGAACTTTCTTCTCTTTTGTTATTATCATGTCACTTAGATGAGCTAAATTTCGACATGTCTAATATATTTAATCTTAAAAATAATAGTTAAATGATTTTTTTCGTAAAAAAAAAATATTCTATCATTTATATATATAATTATAATAGTTAAATATTGTTTAACAAAAGTGTTAATTAAATAATTTTTTTAAATACACGTAATAGTAATATTGAATATTTTTACAATAATAATTTTTTTTTCTGAATATACGTAATAGTAAATATTAAATAATTTTTACGATAATAATTTTTTTCTGAATACATATAATAGTAAATATTTTAATTGTTTTTACGATAATCTAAAAATTAATATAATGGTTATAAACATTTAATGACGTTGTTTCTTATGAAATGATGTATCTTAAAATATGAAAATTAACAAATAGTTGTTCAATTCATAAAAATAATGGTTAATTTATAGAACAAATATATTAAAATATTTCAGTTTGTGAAAGGACTGAATAAGCTCCCAATTATGAATAATCTAACACTACTAGGACTGGTTTGATGATCATTATATTGGGTTAAAAGAGACATAATAGGGGGAGATGATCCCCTCATGTTTTCTATTGTTGAATAAATTGGTTTTACGTACAGAAAGAAAATAAAATGAAAGTAAATGATTAATGATGCATCAACGTTTATAAGTGGTCTCAATTCTGATGAGAGTATACGTTTGGCCAACCCCATTTACATTTTTCTAATATTATTGCAACACAACATATTTTATAGTTGCTGCTAAAAGGACGATCGATGGACAAGGACGTTTGTGTTTGAAAGAGAGAGAGAGTAGAGTACTGTAGGATCCGCTTTGCAATTTGTATAATAAGCATACCAGCCGCGTCTTTCCTTCTGCAAGCTCATCTCATCTCCATCTATAATCTATATATCAACCAACCAACCTGTGTACCTTAATTCTGATTATACATATGCATGCATGTATCTTGCTTAATATTCTGATTATTCAGTTCAATCATTTACTGCTAATTAATTAAGATATGGCTGAGGCCAAAACAGCTGCTGCTGATCAGATTATTATGTCTCTTGAAGATTTCGATCCTCAAAAGAGAAAACCCGAATCCAACAAGTTTGCTTTGCCTGTGCTATCTTGGCTTCCATGACTTCCATTTTACTTGGTTACGGTGAGTTAATGCCGATACTTCTTAATAAAAATATACCAAATATTAATATTAAAAATGTAAGAGAAAAAAAATAAAAAATCAAATTGTATATTTATTTGAAGATAACTATTACAACAAACTTATAAACTAATTTGCATCTAACATAAATTAACTGTAACATTTATATACAGAAACGATTATATAAGGAAATAAATTATTATTGTATAAGCTAATTAAGTATGCATGGACGTTAATTAACTAAGAAGTAATTTATGTTACACAGATATTTGGGGTGATGAGTGGAGCAGTGATATACATAAGAAAGGGACCTGAACTATCAGACGTGCAAATAGAAATCTTGGTAGGAATCATCAACCTTTTCTCTTTGATAGGTTCCTGCCTCGCCGGAAGAACCTCTGGACTGGATTGGTCGCCGCTACACCATTGTACTAGCCGGTGCTATCTTCTTTGCTGGAGCAATCCTCATGGGTTCTCTCCCAACTTTTCCCTTTCTCATGTTCGCCCGCTTCATTGCCGGCATTAGGCATTGGCTACGCTCTCATGATTGCCCCTGTCTACACCGCCGAGGTCTCTCCTGCTTCTCTCGCGGCTTCCTCACCTCCTTCCCTGAGGTACGCACACCTATTATATATTTCTTCTTTCAAAAGAGAGTTAAACATAGAAACCTATAATTAACAAGAATCATTAAATTCATAATTGTGCTATATATGATGATCAGGTATTCATCAATGGAGGGATATTACTTGGATACATTTCAAACTACGGATTTTCGAACTTCCACTTGAGTTAGGATGGAGAGTGATGCTTGGAATCGGAGCGATCCCTTCCGTAATCTTAGCCGTTGGAGTGTTAGCGATGCCTGAGTCACCTCGTTGGCTCGTTATGAAAGGGGAGACTCGGTGACGCTATCAAAGTTCTCAACAAAACCTCTGATTCCGAACAAGAGGCTCGGCTTAGGCTCATTGAAATCAAAGCTGCGGCTGGGATCCCTGAGAGTTGCAACGACGACGTCGTTTCAGTAAATAAAACCAACGAAGGAGAGGGTACTACTGTATGGAAAGACTTGTTTCTTTATCCTACACCTGCAGTGCGTCACATTGTGATTGCTGCTCTTGGTATTCACTTCTTTCAACAAGCTTCGGGTATAGACGCTGTCGTTTTGTATAGTCCCACAATTTTCGTTAAAGCTGGCCTTGAATCTGATACGGAGCAGTTACTTGCAACCGTTGCCGTTGGATTGTGTAAAACCGTTTTCATTTTTAGTGGCTACTTTTTGTTGGATCGGGTCGGCGTCGACCTTATTGTTGTCAAGTGTTGGTGGAATGGTGATTTCGTTGCTTACTCTTGCGTGAGTCTCACGGTCGTTGATCATTCGCACGTCAGGAAATGTGGGGCCGTTGGATTGAGTATTGTTTCCGTGTTGTCCTACGTGGCAACGTTTTCAATTGGAGCGGGTCCCATTTACTTGGGTTTATAGCTCTGAGATATTTCCGTTGCGGCTACGCGCTCAAGGTGCGTCTGCGGGTGTGGTGGTGAATAGGGTGACGAGTGGAATAATTTCTATGACGTTTTTGTCGTTATCTGATAAGATCAGTATGAGGGGCTTTCTTCCTCTTTGGTGGAATTGCAGCTGTGGATGGATCTTCTTCTATGCATTGTTACCTGAAACCACAAGGTAAGACGCTTGAGGAAATGGAAGGCTCTTTTGGGTAAATTCGGAGTGAAGTTAAGCACCAAGAATGATAATGGGGAGATCCAATTCACCAATAATAATTAATTATGCTCAATCAACACTTCAGGTTGAGCTCAGGCATTATATAATGTAGCTGTAGTAGTAAGTAGGGTACATTTGCACGTCTTTATATTGGCTATTTAGCTTTTCACTCATGAAGTTGAAGCTTGTATGCAAGGAACATTATAATACTATTAAGCGTGACAATTTATTCTTTGACTGAAGACAAAAATAAATTATATATAAAAAGTGTGATAATGTAATGGATTATTTATTACTCTAAATCGTTAAAATATTGTTAATGTAAATTATTATTTATATGATCTTTCTGATGATATTGAAATCTTCCTTTAGTATCAAAGTTCGTTATTATCAAATATTCCTCTCACTCTCAACATGGGTGTATAATAATGGTATAATGTTCTAGCAACATGGTGTATACAAAATAAATAAAAAAATTTGTCTCATGATCATGATAATAAGATTTTGTTATAGTTTTTGAGGTTTTAACTCAAACAATAACTTGTATCTCCTTCTATTTATAATAAATAACCACTCTTTAAATTAAACTTGAGGGCTGCTTACGAATAAGACATATGGCACGAAGTGGTCATTATGCTTATTGTAACAGATAGATTAATTTACTTTTTTTTTATTTAACTTATATTTAAACTCTTCAATATTCATAATAATCTATAATGAAAAATCACTAACTTAATTTAAACGGAAAAAATTCCTGTAAAGTTTAATCCAATTGAGCCCTTAGGAAAGGATATTTATTCTCTTTTTCAAAATTTCATTTTTATGAGGTTCTCAGATGTTGGATTAGGAAGAAGATGATAGAGAGCTCATACTCGTAATCGCAAATGAATTGTATTTACTATTCAATAACAGATTACACAACTGTATTTTTACATCAAGAGGGATGCACAAAATGAAATATACAGAACTTTTGAATCTTCACCACCAATTTATACTTTTACCTCCTCAATACTCTATAAAGAAGAAAATCCCTCAAAAAATAAAATAGAACATAAGACAACAATGAATGTAATATTACAAGCAAACATGTACACGTTAGGTCAGTTCTATATTATGTCTCACTTTTCGATGCCTTGCTGCAAGTACTGTATCAAGTCATAACCAGCAGTTGTCCACTTATTGTAAGCATCTTTACATACATGGGTCATGAAATTAGCCGCTTCACGCTCACTCATCTCCGGATGAAATCTCTTCCGAAGATTACCGATGGGGTCACCCCTGCTGAAGCAAGGTAAACCGCTGTCTAACATCAATGCTACAGTCGTGATGATCCCTTCCATATGTCGACGGGCAGCGAGGTATCCTTTCACACACAATCTAGATGCAAAACAAACATCAACAGAACGGTCAATTTTCAATAATATGAAATGGGCAAAAACAGTAATGACTAAAGAGGGGGCTTATTTGCAATCAAGCTTGAAATGCCATTACTACCTTAAAAATTGGTTCCATGTATCACTCTTCATAACACCAGATGGATCTAGTAACTGTGTCATCTCGTGGCTCAGCTTAAAATGTGCACTTTCAAAACGCATATTCCCACCTGGAGAAGTTTCTAGAATGAAACCAAAGTCAATATGAACAAGCCTCCCAACGCTGCATGAGCATATATAATAATACTATTAGTGATAGATTCATTGGACCAGTACTTCAAGCAAGCAGAGAGGGCAGCTGAACTGAAGATCACAAACCAATTGAACCAAGAGGATCAATCTATGAGGATATTCAATGTTTCAGATGCATCTAAAGCTAAACTCAAATCCATAGCGAGTATAATTAGAATTAGAATGGCTGACAAAGTTATAAAGAAAGACATATTTACTTATCAAATAGAAGGTTCCCATTGTGCCTATCCTTTGGTTGAAGCAAGAGACTAGCAACAGCATAACCAGCACTGCTAATGATGAAGTTCTGGCGTGCAGCCTCAAACTGGCAGACCCAACAGGCCCATAGTCTTGCTGAAATATCTCAAACAATCCCCCGTCAGTTGTTTCTCCCATCTGACTTCTACTACGACTATTAGCACAACCTGGAAATGTACAAAGGCAAAGAAAATTACAGATCCACAAAATAACAATCCCACGTATGACATAAAAAATAATTAACATTGATAGTCATCCCAACTATATTGACTGAACGCCATTTGTTATTATTTTTAAAATTCAAATAAAGGCCAAAAAGAACATCAAGATTCAGATTAAAAACTGACCAATTGAATATCTTAAATTATTCATCAAAACAAGTTGCCAAACATATTGTAAATATAAAAAATGACAGATTGAAATTCGGAATACAGAGTTAAATAAAATTTTCATTTCGCACTTTTCTAGCATAAGTCATCCCCCTTATAGACCAATCCTCAAAGTATACCCATAGCTAATATTCAAACATTTAATCTCTAATAAAGCATAACAAAGTAATAAACATAACCCAATACTTGACCTAGCTATTACTATTTACCTCCTCACGTATTGTTTGCATTTTTTAACAAAATTACAAACAGATAAACAAAATAACAAAGAAAACATAAAATTGGCTTCATTACCATCAACACGCCATCAGACAAAATAATCCAAAATCATGTTTTGTTGATCAAAGAGTTCACATGTGATTTAACATGTTTGTTTGCTCTACGAGCATAAACTTGAAAGAGTTAATGAGTTATTTGAAAACCATGCCTAGACTAAAAGAAACCAAATGGCCAAAACAAATGTGTATCTCAAAAAATAAACTTCCAAAGACCAGCATAAATTTTAGTCATAGCAGATTGGCATTCTTCCCATTCCGATCTATTAAATGTTTTGGTGGAAAAACCCGGTGTCACAGAATTATCATGATGCTTCAGCATGTTAGGAATCAACTCACCTCTATTATACCTCTCTCAGGGACCAGTAGGAAGAACACCGTAAGGAAATAAATAAAGATTTAATCCAATTGCTTCAAATATATCTCTAAGAAGTGATATTACTTGAAGGGCAAGAACGTCTTGTCTACAGTCATCTCCAACCTAGAATGTAAGAGAAACTCAGTCAGCCTAAGAATGAGAATGAAAAATACAATTGATAAGAAGCAAGAAAATAAATAAGACATGCAAAAAATTGGTTTATCTATAGACCAATTGAAAAAAACCATAATATGAAGCTATCGATTAGTCAATTATGTTATATAAGATCAATAATAAATACTGAAATGCTTCATTTTTTATAACTAATTCATAAACTGGCTTTGTTTGACACTTGACATGGAGTAGTGTGGATATGGAAATATTAAATGAATATAAGATACAGAACAGCAAAGTTGTAATACAATACATATAATTAGTACAAAATTAATATAAAAGCAAATCTTAATTGAACAAAAGAATATTTTAAAATTATAGTGAGTCATTATATAAATAAAACGCTACATTTATCTGACCACTGCAGATAGAGAAGCTGTCTCTAGCCATCCACTCACCACCGGAAACAAAAATATAAAACTTTACAAAGTTTGACTAGAGTACACATGAGCCATATTAAGTAAGAATGTATTCAAAAATAGTTAAATTTTCTTTAAAAGAAAAGAGAGCCAGTTAAAGTCCTTATAGTGCAGTGTCTTCCAGGTGTTTGAACAAGATGACAGTAATTGTAATTGCCAATGCTTGAATTGAGTCTACCTTGAAAATGCAACCTTGTGGCTTTATATCATTTCTGTCCCCATTCGATCAACTACATTAAATGTTATCATGATTGGGACTTTGCGGCTGACCTGTAGTGGAATACCACTATCTACTATAATACCCGTAACAAGCTTATTAGTAGCTGTTGGTAGATAAAGGTCGTCGCCGTCCAGTTCAATTTTTCTCTAACTCTCTATTACATTATGGTTAAAATATATTAGCTCCAATCGAAGATACATTCAAGATGTAACTTAAGAATTATTAACAATCAAATCACTGCCTTCAGACATCTGCCCAGTACCTTCTGATACCAGCTCTGCGTTCTTCTTTTGGGGAGTGGATATAATACACCGGAAATAGATGTAACTTTGTCAAAAAAATCAAACTCTCTTGTAAATATATCGAGTGCCTTTGGACTAAAACCATCAACTATACGTTGCCTTACAGCTGCAGCAGTTCTAAAAATGAACCATTCTGAAATAAAAGAACAAACATATAAAAACTATATTATGTATGATATGAAAATAAACTCAACAAATTCCAAGATAAAACAAATTTACTTGAATATATTTATATTTTCACAAAGGAGTGCTACCAAAATGAAAACCAGGAATAAAATATTTAAGCAAGACTAGAAAATGTATCGGCTAATTGAGGAACTTATTGTAATCTGGAGTAACTGTCATGTCCTGATGTCACTGCTGTCAGAATCAAGCATCAGCGAGAAAATGAGTAACGATTTATGTTGTCGATCCTGAATAGCAGAGACAGGAGCGGCCGACCCCAAAATTGGATTGCACGGTGCAAGATGATTGCTATTTGATATATTTAGGGAACATTATACAATTAATACTACTAAACACACTTGATGCATAATTGCTGAAAAATTAAACAAATTACTCAAGGAAACAAACAAGTTAAGCCTCTAAAGCTTAAAGTAACCCACTGCCCCATTCAAATTTTGGGTCTTGCAATAACCAAACAAAGTTAAGGAGAAGCAAAAGAAAAGTGAAGAAGATGAAGGAAAGGGTTCACTTTGCACAAAATCAGAAGGTTTAGGGTTTTTTGCACCAAAACCCTAAAATACCCTCGTAATGACTTCATTTTAAAGGTATAATAGGGTTTTCAAATCTAAAAATGCATTGTACTACAGTAGCCCCGCTCTGGGCCACTATTGATAACATAGCTGATGCAAATTCTCGGGTGGTTAGTTACTACTTATTATGTTTTCCGTTACTTTGGACATTTTAACTAAACTTTCTATATATAAGTCTAATTATGCAAGCTAGCACCGGTGCAATTATTTTTCCTTCATTTCAGATTTAAGCCTTTTACATTTCTCTCAAACACTATTTTAATATTATTGACAAGGAAGCAATTGCATAAAATTACTAGCTATGTTCCTTTTTATAGGACTCCAAATTTTCAACAACATTAATTATTTCACTACCAAAATACACCTAATTATTTTAGCTCTTTTTATGAAGTAACTAGTAAGTAATAAATGGTAATACCGTGATAGGGAAGATAAATTAATCATCTCTCATGAAGGGTAACTTTTTTAGTACCCATGATTTAACCAAAGGAGGTCCTTATATTTAGGGATGAAGGTAGTAACTCATTACATTTATTGGTGAAGATGACAAAAACAATCAAAGTTAATGCATCTGATGTCTGTGCTTGCTGTTCAGAATTTATCATTTATTATATTTGGTATTCCCAAAATGATGGTGTACACAACAAGCACGAACCCTAGCATGTCAAAATAGATTTGAGTTTTAAACTCACATGATTTATCATTGGTATATGATAGCAATAACTATAGTAGATAATAAAAAGAAACTCGTTGTTTAGCATCCTTCCCATTGTTTGGATCTTTTACCTGCCTCGGGTACAGTCTCACCCTGCCCAAAAGAAACTCAGTGCTTTTAACCACTATTCATAAAAAAGAAAGAATTTCTAAGAATGACTATATTCCAGAAAAGGAATCATAATCTGGAAATACGAATATAAATAACAATAACTTGCACAACATAAGTAAAAATGAATAACAATCACTTTCATGTATAGAATTGTTTAGAATATTAGAAAATATCTTAATAATATCTATTATATTATATTAGAGTATCTTGAGTAATTTTTTAGGATCCAATTTATAATCATAGAGATATCTTAGAATATCTCCTCATTATTGATTATAATTTATTCTTGATTTAGGATTGAATCTATGATTCTCTATAAATAGAGATTAGTATTGAGTCTTTTGTAATTAAGTCAATATTAAGCTATTATCAATAATATTCAAACCCTTATTATTTTATCTCCTCATTTTTCTTTAAGATCCCACAACTTCAACATGGTATCTAGAGCCTATTTCGATCCTCCTTGAAGGATTTCGCCTTTATTCCGCTGCGGAGTTCCCAACATTTAGGGAATATAATCATAGTTTCTTCTTTCCAACATTCTGACACGTTTCACTCGTTTTCCTTCAATCGCATACTGTTGCCGCTGCCACTATTTTCGGCAAATTTTCCTGTGAATAGCAGTCATCTCCAAATCAGATCATGCCTGAAAGCGCGTCGCCAAAGGCCGTCACACGCGCTGCTAATCTCTCATGCGAGTAGATCTGCTGCCCCGTTTGCTACTGTCGCCATCTGTTGCTGCTTTCTGCCGCCATCGCTGCTGCTTCCTGTCATCGCTGCTGTAAAGTTTTCCCGACACACCACTTCCATTGTGTGTGAAATCTCCCAATCTACACAACCTAGACTTTTTTAGGTCAAAAGTAGCTTCACGCACGCTCATGTGCCTCCAAGATCCGTCGGTTATCTCACGCGCCGCCACACACCGGCCTCGAAGCTCAGGCGCATTTGTTTGTCTTTCGGCATAATGGTTTCAGTCGTCTAGAATGAGTTTGCCTTCCTGGTTCCAGATCTGTTTTAAAGTTTTTTCTTTCGAGGCCCACATGCATACAGCTTGGCAATTTGTCCCAGATACACTGGCTCTATCTTTGTCACAGATGTACTGACCTTGTCTTTCTCTCCTTGAAGCATGCCTCTCTCTCCTTGAAGCAAATTCAAATTTAAGTATTTTGAGTCTCTGATATTATTGGTTTGAAGCTTCCAAATGCAGTTTTTTTAAGAAGGACGGACATTGCTTTGTTTAACTGCTGGCCATGAATTTCTCTCATGCGCGATGATCATTCCGGCTATCTAGCTAGGCTGTATTTATAGCAATTCTCTCCGACTTCACCTGCATCCTTGAGTTGCCTTCCATTTTTTATATTTTGCGGAGCAAAATATTGTTTTCTTGGTAACAAGGCTAAAAACTTAGTAAAGCTTTTAGCTTGAGGGAGAGTGGGTTAAATGATTAGAAAAATATCTTTATAATATCTATTATATTATATTAGGTATCTTGAGTTATTTCTTAGGATCAATTTATAATCATAGAGATATCTTAGAATATCTCTCATTATTATTATGATTTATTCCTGATTTAGGATTGAGTCGATGTTTCTCTATAAAAAGATATTAGTATTGAGTCTTTGTAATCAAGTCAGCATTAAGCTATGTATCAATAATATTCAAACCCTTATTATTTTATCTCCTCCCTTTTCTCTAAAATCCCACAACTTCAACAAAAAATTAATAAATGACAAACACGAGTTATACCTGCAGATGCCAGATAAGATAGGGCAAATATATCACTTCTTTGAGCAGCTCTAAGCAAATAACCTTCCACCAATCTCTGCAAAAAATATATTGCCAACTGGTGAAATGAAAGCATTGAAATATACTATACTGTTAAAGTATGGACAGGCACTTCTATTATACTTTTGTCAGGTAGTAAAGATAGTTATTTCTCAGAATAACTAACTACCAACTATTCTGTTGTAAGGCTGGTTCAGTCTAGAGCTCTATAAATACAGTTCAGTGTACTCAACTTAATCAATGAAATCTTTTTCAGATTCAGCTGTGTTCTATTTCTCTGTTTCTCTTTCACATAGAATCCTAACAATACAAAATATCGTAATATTGGTCTGTTGTTATTTAAACTTTATACATCCCTTATTAGAGAATTTTACTTATTGGAAATGAAACCCGTATTAGAGATTAAATTTGGAAAGGATTAAAAAAGTCATTTTTAAAATGTCTTGACCCAAAGATGTTAGGTCAAAATGGCTTTTCAATTTGCGTTAACTCTCTTACAAATCAGTTGTAAGGTGATCGGGTGTCTCTTTATATACTATGTGAGACCTTATCTCTATTCTATCGTGGATACTTGGATTTTCTCCAATGCCACCCCTTACACCTAACACTATTTAGCTTGGTGCGTTGATATAAATTGTGGTGTGTGGCCCAAATCAATAGACTTTGATACCATATTGGATTTTCATATTGGGCTTAATTCATCCTCACAAAATTGGCTTGTAAGGTGAAGGGTGCCTTTCTTAATAAACTTATTTGAGACTTTATCTTTATTCTAGGTGGGATTTGTGTTTTTCCCAACAGTGAAAAACATCTTTCCCCACCTTTCATTTAATCTATATAATTTTGTCAGTCACCTTAATCTTTTAAAAATCTCAAGGATGACTACATGACTTAGCACAAGGCTTATTTATGCGGTAGATGTTGAATAGTCAACGGCACAAAAGGGTACAATTGGGTTTTATGTGACAATCAGTAGGAGGAAACACATACTAAGGGAATAAACCATGAATTTAAGTTTCAGCAGATATCTAACCCCTTCATCATGTCGCAATGTCTGCACCAACTGTGGCATGAAAAAGGTCACGCGATCAGGAGGATAGGATTCCAGAACCCTTAGAACGTATGCCATGACCCGTGGATGGCCCTTGTATGCAGGAGTCAGGAACTCTAGAGCTTGTGTAATCGAACAAGGAGCCCAATGAGGCAATTGTTGTAATAGCACTGAATTATCATCAACGGCCTTTGGGGTGATGAAGTAAGGAAGTGCTTCTGGTATGTTGCGTACATCCACTATATGTGCCTGCAAGGTGAAGATACTACGTCACATTTTACAAGATAATGAATTTACATGAATGAGAATGAGCAGTTGGAATCACATGAATGAAAAAAAAATTTATATATATATATATACACACAAATACAAGCTACACTGCACGACAATAATATCTCTTGAGGAAAATATTATACAGAAATATCTTGCATGACAAAAAAATAACCAAGGCTCATCATCATACATTGTTATGAACTCAAGAAATGGATTGCAAAAGAATTTGAAGAAAAACATTAATATTTAGAAAAAAATTAAGAGAGAATCTCTCCAAGAACAAGATACACAAGAGCGGATACGTTCTTCAAGGGCAAATGTGAATGTCCAATTATATAATATTTAAAATGTATGAAATCTTTTAGTTCTAGGCAGCCAATTTAACAGCGTCATATAGAACAATTAATTTATTTGTTCATTTTTTAGTTTGCAATTCCTCAACTTCATCAAACCCAGGAAGATTGCCAAGAAGCCAAAATTAGTTGCAGTAGTCACCAATAGTACAATATTAATTCCACTGACCAACAACTAATATGTTTCCTTTATCCATTCTTTGCCTTCAAGATGGATCACCCATCACACACTAGAATCAATAAAGCATTAAGTTTAAAAACAAATCACCTCTATTTTGGTCTATATTCCTCTCAGACCCACCCGGCTAACCCCAAACACCCCAGGGGATTAGTGAACCAAGATGTTATACAACCTACTTTTAACCAAACTTATGTTTGTAAATGAATTTGATTCAAACGTACGTTTTCAAACTCATCCAAACATGCACGTAAGCTTTTCAACTTGAATTGATCCGCAACTTAATGTTGACACACTTCTGTTACTAAAGTGAGTATTACAAGGAAGAGGAAATTGGTTTGGGTTATGGGCATCTGCAGATCGCCAAACTTATTTTATTTTCTGCAACTTTCTCAGTTGTGTTTCTGTTCTGTTTTCTTTAACAGAGCACTACTTTTGAATGTAAAGGACCTACGGATCTTTTAGTTTTTTAAAGCTATTTTCAAGTTCCTATCAATGTAGCAAACAAGTTGCTTTATTTGCAGTTAGGTAATAAAATCAGATTATTTCTCCACAATTACTATGATTTCTTTAACTTTTTCTCACCATCCAGACCTGATTTCTTTGCTAGGCACAGTACAGAATAAAACATTTGTTCTTTCAAAACCTTAGTTGCCACAAAATTTAATTTTCTGTATCAAAACCAAAAACCTATGGCAGCAGGTACTGTTTACACTGCACAGCACCCAAAGCCAAAACCAACCAAACACTCAAACCACATTATGTTGTTTAAAGACTCCTCCAGCATCAAAAGAACATAGGGAATAATTGTTGCTCAAAACATTTAATTTTAACTTCAAAAATTGAAAATCAAATTCCATAATGCAGACACTTAATTGACTACGCCAGTTCACAGTCTTACTCCAAAAAAAATACCTGAACCAGCTGAGTTACTTCAGTCTTCACAAATGTATTGGTTGGGAACCTCGAGGCCACCGATAAAGCAATCCTAGGGTCTACTGCGAAGGCAGTCCTAGTATGTTCTATCCATTTATCTGAGCTTATCTTGGGTCTAGAACTACTTTCCCTGAAAGTACATACATATATACCAGGTATATGAAAGATTAGGACCAGAAGAAGACAAAAGATATAATGAAATACAAGTGGTCAAAAAATGATATATACTTTGTGTTAGTGGGCTGTGCCCAGACCTCAAGCCTATCAGCCTCATGTTGGCATAGCATTAAAAGTAGTTGCCTCCGTTTTTCTCTGCCAACAGCATAGTTCTCCATTTGACCCCAAACAGGATGATAGAGATCATTCTGAACACTTGTAGATATTAGGATAATTGCATAAAGTATTTGCAAGTCCCTCAAAAAAAAGGACGTGATTTTAAAATTCAAACTAAACAATTAATGATACAAAACCCACACTGTAAGCAGAAGTCAAT
>PGWS01006664.1:0-10850 GCA_002896235.1 Cicer reticulatum
CAAAGAAAGAAGTGAGACACAATTCTAAACAACTTGACAATAGGTGGACGTAAGTTAAAAAACAACTACATTTAAAAGAGGTAAACGGTAAGTTATATTGAACCAAACTTAAATCTAAACATTTTGTTTATAAAAACCAAATAAATTTGACAAAGCAACGTAATAGATGACCAAATAATTTATAAAAAAAAAGGTATTACTCTGTTAATTACTAATCATTCACCCTATTTCAATAGACTTCTGCCACTTTATCTATATATAACTATTGGTATAATGTATTTGCTCTCACAGTTCATAAAAAAATTAACTTGTACTTGAATATTTTTGGGGTTATATCATACTACATCTGTTTTAATAATATAAGAATTAAAAAATTGACTGTAGTATTTTAAAAAATTATTGAAATAATTATATAAATTATTTTATTAATTTATATTTTAAAGAGAAATGCTTAATGTTATATATTCTTATTAGAGATCAACTATATTGTAAAATTATATATTTAAGGAGACAAATGTAGTATTATACTAATATATGATGTTGCTGATATAAAATAGCTCTGTATTGTTAGTTGTTTTTAATTTTTAACTTGCAACGAAATTTTTAATATTAATGGGGGTCATTAGTAAAATTCCTAAAAAAGTTTCAAAAGTGAACCTTATAAATGTTGCTAGTAAAAATACTAATAAATATTAATCTGTTTTTTCTTCTATTCTTGTTATTATAAAATTAATATTTTTTATTATTAAAAATGTAAAGGATTCACCTTTGGTTTTTTTGAGAAGATGTTAATTTATTAGATAAAATCGATGATGGTTAATTTACCTATGAAAAAAGTGTTTGTTAATATTACCAATAATAACTTAATTGAAATTATAATCATTTTATCTATCTTTATATCACATGATGGAATCATTTATATTAATATATTCTATACAATAATAATAAAGGATATATGACAAATTTTTGGTGGATTTTTTTTTTTCCATAAATTTTTCATCTTTACTTAAAATCTATATTTATTTGTTATTTTGTCATTAATTTATTATAATTAAAATAATTGTAATATATATATAAAAAGATAACCCTCAAAATTTTTTTGAACAAATTTGTTTTATTTAATTTTTATCTCTTAATTTAATATGAACTAGGGTTATTTATGTACTACCTTTGTACTTTCTGTCATCAAATAATTATATTACTTTTTTTAATATTATATGAAGCTTCGTTAATTCTATTATTTTTACATGATAAAAACATGGACAAAAATGATTGCGACGTCTGCATGTATGTTAATTATCAGATATTAGGTTTTTTTGTATATTTTTTTTTTAATAAGAATATTAATTATTTTCAGTAAAAATCAAATCTATCAAATATCGGTATATATAAATATATACTTGAGTAATTTAGTTTTTAGTAAATTACTAGTTTGTCTTTAAAAAATTATGGGGTGGGCAAAATCCACTAACATATTTTTTAGAATTTTAGATTTAATGTAGTTAATATTTATTCTTTATATTAAGGAGTGTATTCAAATAAGTTTTCAATAGATTTTAATAGACTTTTTGGATATAACAAAATTTGCTTGTATCCAATCAATATTTTAGAAGAATAAAAATAATTTTGTGGTATTCAATTAAGATTGTTTTATCAATGCATCAAAGTAATATTCAATTAAGATTTTTCACAATTTATAAAATGTCTCTTGGTATTAAAAAAAAAGGATATTTTTGGGCAAAATTTTGAGAAACTTTTTAGTTAAAATACATTCATCCAATAATCCCACAAAAACACTTGACATTTTATGAGTCTCAAATCGAAATTTTTTACCATTGTCATGCCATTTTTCCCCTTTTCTTTCTCTTCAATATTTTCTCAATATTATCAACTTCAAAGCTTACTAACACTTTCTATTTTTCAATTGAATGTATTTTTATTTATTTATTTTATGCCAATGTATTTTTCTTTATTGGTCATAAAAACTATTCAATATTTTTTTGTTCCATATTATTATTATTATTATTGTTTAGTTAATATAATAAAAATAATAATATAATAGATAATAACATATAATAAGTAATAATAATAATTAATAATAGGATAATAATAAATAATTAATAAGTTTAAAATAATAGGAGATTCTATCAAATCGTCATTTAATTAGTGCAAGTATTATTTTATTAGTGTAGAACAGTTATGTCTCCTCCAAGATTTCATTTCTTAAAACTTATAGTCATTATTTGAGTGGAATGTATTGTTTTTGTTTTGGTTTGTTTTAACTCTCCGGACTCCCGAAGGAATGAGATCACGTAAACTTTAGTTATGATTTTTCCGTTGTTAGTCGTCAATGTTTATGCCGAAACACTCTAGCGGTTGACATGGTATATGTGGTCAAATACTTTCATTAATTAGTGAAGAAGTATGAAACGGTTTACTTGATGGTGAGTTGCTCATAATCTTTTCAATATATTAATAGTTACAGGTTTATAATACATCACAGAAATTTGCTATTGATGTACATATATTCTAGCAATGGAACAACGGGGGAGATGTAAACAATAATCGTTAATCTTATGAAAATATATTCAAAAATGTATTAGTTGCTTGTATCCTTTGGATTATAAATTCCATGTATGTATCTAAGCGGGTGGGAGCTGTTCACTCAATAGTCTACTAAGTTGATGTTTCTGACAAGGAGGAATTGACTTTAAAGTGCCTCAAGTAATTAATTAGATTTTTAAATAATAAGTATGTTCTTTTTACTTTTATACTATTTAAAAATTATATATATATTAATTATTATGATGTATCCTATTTGTAAATAGGCAATATTTTTTTTGGTGGATTGCGATTTCCTAATCAGCCCATAATTTGTTAGCTTTGAGTTGTGAGATATCATCTATAAGATTTTACATGTTATGGTAATGGACTTCACAAAATAAAAGAGGATGTTTAACCATCCGACGTGCGTCTTTAAGTGGTACGTCACAACGGAAATATATTTGATATATTTAAATTAGGTTCACAATATTGTAAGTCAGCACTCCATTTTTATTTAAGACACAAATAGAACTTGTATTGACATTTGCATTACTTCATGACTTACTTCGCAAAGAATGTTGTTCTAATGAATTTTCATTTAAACATGTAGACAAAACTTATCCCTCATATTAGGTTTGTTTGCCTTAGAGATTTTAAAAAAGTGATTTTAACTTTATATGTTAAAAAAGATTTTATGAAAATTTACTTTAAAAGAATAAAAGTTTTTTTAGGTTCATTTGTTACCAATTAATTTTTTTTTTTGACATTCAATAATTTAGATATTCATTATTAGAGATTTTAACATATTAAAAATCACATTTTTTTTTAAATGTATCTTTCAAAAATAATATTTATGAAGACCTTCTCAAAATAGATTTTTATTTTAATCATTTTTTAAAATTTCATTATTAAAATAGTTGTTGAAAATAGATAAAATAACGGTTACAAAGTCATATTTAAAGACTAAATACTATTTGTAAACTCAATATTTTTCGCCTTATGAAGCCTTCGCTTTTTAAAATTCTTCATTTTAGCACAAATGTTATAACAACAAAGAAAAATACTATAAAAATTATTTTTAAAGCAAAAATGAGCCCGTTATTCAATTAAAGAAGACATTAATATTAAAATCTATTATGTTAAATCCAAGAGCAAGAGATAAGAATATGCTGAAATTTCTAGAGCACTTAACTATAGTTATATATCATATATCTGATCAATGCTATTAGGAGAAAATTAAATAAAATCTATATTTATTATTGAAATATTTTAAAAAAATGTATCCATTCTATTTAATTGAATCCTGTATTTTACTTATTTATATTTTGTCATTAAAATACTAGAAATTCATAGAGAGAAATGAAGAATAACTATATATATTTACAATCTTCTATATTAAGAAGATTGTAAATCAGGTTTAAAGACAATATTAGTAATTGAGAGGCCAAACAATTACTAAGTAGTGAAATTAGCTTTTTACATTATTTGAAGTGAGTTTTCTATCGAGCACTCCTACACTCTACATAGTATCTGCCACTCTTCAAACACAGAAGAAGTATAATTTATATAATTTTATTATTTATTATAAGTTTTTAAAATTGATAGTTTTGGAAGATTTAAATTTTCCAAATAGGATTACATTTTCAAAATTTTGGAAAGCTTCAAAAGTTTTTAAAATCTGGAAAGTTTATAAAGTTTCTAAATCTTGAAAACTTCAAAAGTTTTAAATCTGAAAAGCTTCAAAGTTCCAAAATATGAAAAGTTCAAAATTTTCCTATTCCAAAGTTTTGAAAATTTTGAAATTTTCTATTTTGGAAGTTGTCGAATGTTCGAAAGTTTCGAAATTCTTGAAATTATCATTTCGAATATTATGAAAATTGTCATTTCAAAACTTTCAAATTATTCAAAACTTTCGAAGTTTCTGGTATTTTCTATTTCGAAAGTTTGTGAAGTTTTGTTCAAAAGTTTTGAAATTCTATAGAAATGTTCTATTTCGAAAGTTTGAAATATTCGAGTATCACTTACTTTTTTGGTTATCCACATAATTTTTACTCAAATTTAATGTGATAGCAAGTTAAAATATAGCTTATTCGCGTATTCACTCTTAATAGTTTTCGGAAGTAGGGGTGAAAAAAATGAGGTAAATTTATTTTTGTTTAGTGTATAGTTGACTTTAAAAGAGCAAATTAATATTTTCACGTAGAATTAATGCTCATTTAAATAAAAAATGATTATTATGATATAGAGCTTAAGATATTACAGGTATACACTTTACACTCACATGCTTTAGGTACAAAGTTTTTCATATTTTTATAGCCACTAATTGAATCTAAAAGCTTAAACTTCTCTTTTTAAGAATTTAATCTAACTATCACAAGAAAAGAGAAAAAAAGTGGAATCAAAAATATGTATAAAAAAAGAAAATTATCTATTTCCTCCTCTAAATAAAAAAATCAATTAACCAATAATCTTATGAATCTTCATTATAAAATATCTTCAAAGTAGTATTGGTATGAGATCAAGTGAAACAATATTATTCCTCATCTTGTGTAATATTTCCTCTTCCCCATGATCAGATGGAAGAAGCTCCTTAGCTCTTATAGAACTTGGTCCATCCCAATTTGTATGTACCAAAACCCAAACATTCATTGGCCATCATACAACATCCTTGTGTGCTGCCAACATTCCAATCCACAACCCTTCAAAATCAATTCCTCCAAAAAACTCAACCAAACACCAACTTGGCATTCCCACAACATTAAAAACAAACACAAATTATATTTGCTCCCAATTTTGGCCTCGCAACTTCCCCTCAAAACCCCACAAAACGTAGTTTGTGGACAATTTCCAAATCACCAAGCCCCCAAACAATAGGCAACACTATTTGTCAAACCAATTATATCTACATCATTTGTGCAACATACTAGCCCATCAAACATTCCTCACCCAAAAGCAAACACAAAAAGCAAAAAAAACCCAAAACAAAACTTAAAACAAACCCCAACAATAGCTGCATTTTTGCTTGGTGCGAAATCCCCGCACCAAGCTGATTCCCAACTCTTGTTTGACACTCCAAAACTTAGAGAGACGACGGAAAAATATATATCAACGATGTTGTTTGTATCAAAACACCCATGGACGCAACACTTGCATGTGGATTCATCATTACCCACAAAGTAAAGTCATTATTTCATACCACCACCATTCAAGACAAACCGAAAACACAACTAGGAATTGCAAGGTTCAAAGTGATAGTGAAAAAATGTTCCAATACCTTTTTAAACACCTCCAAGAAATACCATTCCATGTCTCTTGTGTGTGTTCCCGAAACCATAATGTAGATAATCAACGAACCTAACGAAGTTGGAAATTGGTCCATAACAGAGCTTAAGCAACACCTTGATTCCAGAGCTTGAGCATAGAAACAAGGAAGTAGTTGATAGGAACATGAAGAAGAATAGAGAGTGTTGCACAACATGTGAGAGGAAATGTTATTGATGGGCTTCGAAGATAGATTCTCAAAGGGTGTAACAATGATTGTATAATTAAATCAGGAAGAGAAAAAAAAATGTAGAATTGTGCTTCATTGGCTATGTCCTCTTGTTGATTTACAAAAAATCAATATTTTTTTCATGTTGAGCCATAACAATGCAATGAAAAATGAAGTAAAAAGTAGAAGAAGTACATCTTTTGCATTGCAAGGCCAGAAGTTTGAATCTTTTGGCTCCAAAAGCTTGACCACAAAGAGGTTCTATCCCCATTGCAAGCCAGAGAGAACAGAGTAATTGCCAGTGATGTTGGCGAATCCAATGGCGAGTGAGCCACCGGCGAGAGAAAGCTCGCCGAGACGACCAAGAAAGAGCATTGAGATCATGGAGCGAGAATAGAGTATTAGGGCTGTTAAAAACCATAGACAATGATATATTGGATATGTATTTGCTTCATTCAGGAACAAGTGACAAATGGTATTTTCTTCACATGTGGGGATTTTGGAATCAATGTGGTTAACATGTTTGGTCCTCTACTAATATATTTGGTTCACTCTCTTCCTTTTCACTAAAAGGTACGGGGAATTGACTAAGGATGCAGCTGTTGTAGATGATTCAAATTTCGTCATTCCGAGTATAGCAAGAGTGTGACCACTATGCGAATATGAAATATATTGGTTATGCACACTACCTCTTAGTTATGCTAGTAGAGAAGAAAGAAAAAAATTTGAGCATTTTTCAATTATCAAGTGTGTTTTTTTGACCCGACCAAAACCATATATGACTTATGCTTTTTCACTATTTGGCCTACAATCTCATAAGCCGAAGAGAACTGAATTTTCACTTGATATATGGAGAAAAAAATATATGTAAATGAATGAGCAAGTTTTGCCGAAAGAATGGCTTGATTAGCTAAGGCGTGAATGATATCTATTTTAAATGAAATAAATCCATGAAGGTTATTATACTATATTAGAGGATGGTAAACGTTCCTGAATGGAGTACATACATATACATGTACTGGAAATAAGAGACAAAATTTGTGTTTGAAGTTTTAGAGACAGACCAAATTGGTCATCTTGAAATATTAACATTAAATTGAAATTTTGGATTTTTATGTTTAACAATGTTGTGAAATCAATGCTAATAGTTATAATTTTAGGAATTTAATAATGGTAATTGAATACACCTCTCACCCATTATAAAGTTGGAGTTTAAATTCCTTGCAATTTGACCAAACCTTCCTCCTCTCTCAAAATGTTACCTTAATTGCGGACAAAATAATAATTGAAGATTGGTTTTTGGACGGATTATACAGGAAGATTTTAAAATCTGATACTCTCTTTTTTTGGAAATTCGATCTCATATTCTAGACTATATTCCGTTCATGAATCAGATAAACTCAACAAAAATTTATGTTGTTTGCTAAGTAAGTACATTCATGAGTCAAAAAAGAGATAATTTGTATTGATAATTTTTAATATATTTTCAAAGTTGTTAGTATTTTTTTATAAATTAATATAATTCAAATTTAAATACTCCAAAGTCATTTTGGAATAATAAAGAGTCAAAAATATAGTTACTTTTGTTGTATTATAAAAATTACAGTTTATATTTCAAAATAAAGAAGATAAATTATATTAATTGCGGTTGACAAATGTCTAACCCTTTTAATACTATAGTATATTTCGTAGATATATTTTCTGTGTTATGATAATGTTTTCTATAAAAAAATAACTCAAAATGCCAATTTGAAGTTCTAATATTTTTTATTGTTTGTTACTTGATATTTTGACGATTAAAGATTAATGGTTTTTTAATTGTTAAAGAGTCTAGAGTGTAACTTACACGTTAAAATATGAGCTAAAAAATTGTATCTCTGAATTTAAACTCCCTATTCAATAAATCAAATATCAATATATTATCATTGAGTTTGTACTAACGAGACTTAAAAGTTAATATTTAGTTTCTATTATAAAATATCTAAAATTTTTAGTGAAAAATATTTATAATATAAATATATATATATATATATATATATAGTTATATATAGTATATTATAACTATAAGTTTATATTATGATAAGTATAAATATGTGTGTTGTGTGTGTCTGTGAGGCGGCTGTTCTCATGAAAACCTAGTTGTCTACCTCATTTCTTCTTATCCATAGAATAAGGTGGTTTAGAGTTATTTTTGCGGGCCAAATTACCCTTTCTAAATTAATTTTGTTTCCTATTTATATCTAAATAGGGGTTATCCCCCTAAATGTAGCTTTACTTGTGCTTTACGTGTGATTTCTACGACTCGGCATGACATTATTTTATTTTTCGTTTTGTCGTGGTAGCGTATTTAGTTTTCGTTACATTGTAGTGATTATTTGTTCATATTACATGTTAGCTTTAATCAATTATAATTTAATCGATGATTTTAGTGTGTTTAAGATTATATATTAGAGGCGTATATTTATTGGGCGATTAAAATGAAAATAAGGAGTGCATTATCAGTATGTAGAAATTTAGAGTTAACATGTATATCCCTCTTTTAAGTTGTGTTCTTCCCTACATTGCCCTAGTTTGAACTTATTTCCCTTAAAGCCCTACTTTTTTTTCCAGTAAGAAGTCGTTCTTTTGGAGAAAACGACCAGTTGAAGAGAAATTTTTTTACTTCATAGATCCCGTTTCGGGAGCGACGGTCAACTGGCAATTTTTTTCCGGTTATATTATTAATATTTTTTATTATTAGAAATTATTAAATATTATTTAAAATAAATTATAATGATTAATCAAAAATAAAATTTCATTGTAATTTAAATAAATTATATCTTTAAATATTATTAATAAATAATATTATAAATTATTAAATAAATTATAATATTAATATTTAAAAATTCTAATACATTATAAATAAATACATAATAAATCATATATTCAAATAAATATATAAAAATGCAATTTAAATAATAATATAATAATATTATAATTTTAATAAAATAATATAATAATAATAATATAATCATAATATAATATATATAATAATAATAATAATATGACAAAACAAATAGAAAGAATTTGTTATAACAAGAGAAAGTTGGTATAATAACTTGCCAAAACAAATTACGTGTCTCTAATGTTTTGACTTGTCTCTTAAGACGTGTCCCTAATATTTTGGAAGGTGTTACAATATTTTGACGTAATTATGAAGGGAGTTACTATAATTTAAATATGACACGTTCCCCTAATATTTTTGAAGTTGTTATGAATTTTTGATCACAATACGAGGGAGTTGCTATAATAACAACTTTTTAAATATTGGAGGGACAACGTCAAAATATTAAAAGACAGCGCATTTTGTTTGGCACGTTAAATATATATTTTATTGTTATAATTTTTCTATTTGTTTTGGGATGTTATTATTAAAATAAAATTATTATTATTAAATTTTTAATTTTTTTAAAAATTTTAATAACAATATTTTTTAATAATAAATGCCAAAACAAATAAAAAAAATTATTATAACAATAAAATAATATCATTATTATTATCCTAAATTATATTTGAGCTACAAGATAATATTATATTATTATTCCATCATTTATTAACAGTATTTTGAATTTATGTAACATATTAAAAATTAATATTTATAATTATTAGAATAATATTATCTAATTATTAAATTTAGTTTCTAATAGTCAGTAATTACAACAATATACACATAATATTAATGCCTATAATTTAATTGAATAATTTTATTTTACATTTATTATTAGTATTTTTATTTTTAAATAATTAAATTATAATATTCTAATAATAAATAAATATTAAAATATAACAACAAACAATGCTGTCAAATCAATTAGAGAGGTCGCGGCATCCAAGAAACGACTTAACTAATGAAGTTAACACCAAAAAAATTCTCTCAGCTGGTCGCTTCCCCAAGTAACAACTTCTTACTAAGAAAAAAAAGTAGGGCATTTAGATAAATAAGTTTCAAACTAGAGCAATTAAGAAAAAAAAATTAAAAGAGGGAGATATATATATAAAACTCTAGAAATTGACACTGTGATCCAAATAATTTAGAATTAATATGTAGAAATTGAAATACAAAATACAGCTCTATAAATAATTGTTCAATACTATTCTTGTAAAACAAATATTATGTAAATTATAACGTTTGCACATTAAAAATTATATTCAATAAATATTGGAAATGTATCTTATAGTTATACTCTTATCCTATATTTTATATAAACTATCTATATTAAATGTATAATATATATATTTATATAATATAATCATATATTCTACTAAATCAGAGATAAATTCTGAAAATTTTAAAAAAAAAAAATTTAAGAAACAATCGACTTGTTTTTAAGAATTTTTTTAATTGAAATTTTTATAAATTTTTTAAATAATTTATGTGTTAGAAAATTCTGATTAATATTTTTAATATGAATAAATTATTTGATAAAATTAATATTCAATTAACAAGTATTTAATTTTTTTCAAATAAATATAAAATACACGCTAGATACAATATTAGATTGTATAAAAAAAATTAAAACGACATCACATGTATATAGATCTTTTTAATGTTAGTTTTTTTCGTTGATATTATTATTTACTATTATTTAATTTTTATTTGAAAAATAACAACTAAGTATTAATAGTTTGGTTAATTATTTTTTCACTTAATAGTTAATATTGTTAAAATTCTTTTATTAACACATGGTTATACAAACTAACTAAAGTTTGACGGGACTAGCTCGTCTTAAACTCGGACTTATGCGATGTAGGCTAACAAAACTTTTATAATTCGGGC